>JAULBS010030809.1:0-10312 GCA_032355785.1 Symmetromphalus regularis
GCGGGTTTCGAGTCTCCTACTAACACTAACCTCTGCCCCGGGCCCGGTGCCCTAGTCTTAGGACATTGGACCCGGTGAAGACGGGTCTGAACCAAATTGGATGTGGACCCGTATAAAAAATACTTCACCTCATCACGATAGTGGAAAACATTTCAAAATAGAAAGAATAAAACTGCTATATGGCTAACATGTTGACTGTCCACGCCTGGATACTCAGTGAAACGAAGCAACATGAAAACTGCATTAAGTTCATTGAGACATGCCTCATTTGAACGCATGTACACACATATATCCAGTGTAAACACATTCACAGAGTTCACATTTTTATCACTTTTCCAGATGGCACACACACACACACTCACACACACTCAAACACACACACAGACACACACAAAACACACACAGACATGTATACACACGCACACACAAATACACACAGGAACACACACACACGCACACACACGGGATCACACACACATACTCAGGCACGGCGGAAGCAGTGGAGCTGTGAAGAGCTGGGGCTTTGGCCCCCAATAATTCTGAATCAAGCATAACTTCGTATCCACTTTAAACTCAACTCTTTGTGCCTAGATATGTTAGTCCCCTCCCAACTAGATATGTTAGCCCCCTCTGCCCACCTTTTATGTTGACTTGCTTCCGCCGTGCCTGATGCTGTAACGTTTATTCTAATGTACAGTAATTCTGATTGGGGTTGACAGAGTTGTGCCCCTTGGGAACAATCACCATTTTTCACGGGACAATTAACGGTAAAACAGTTTGCCAACTTTATGAGAAAGGTCAACATACCTTCTTTCAACCAAATCATCTCATCTCTTGTTGTTGCCCTAGATAGCATATTATTATTGTCGTCAATCTTCCATTTCTTAAACCTGTCAATGGCTGTTGCCAAACTGTCTTTATCTTTGCCTTGTATTGACGTCTCCAGCTCTTTTATTATCTTCTTCTCTGTCGGGTTCTAAGTTGATAAAGAAAGAGAGATGGTAGAATTGCTAGAAGATGAAACAATACACACGCACGCACACAGAAACACACACACAAACACACACACAAACACACACACAAACACACACACGCACACAACACACTCCCTCACACACACATTCACACTCATACACACACGCGCACATTTAATCTCATACACACACGAACACACACATATGTACACACCCACATATACACACATATACACACACTAACACAAACACTCACCAACACACTAACGCACACACATACACACACTAACTCTCGCACACACATACAAACACACACACATTACATACACACCCACAATCAAACTCAGACACACATACAAACACACAAAAACACACACACACAATCACACACACAAACACACACACACCGCACCACACTCTCTCTCACACACAAACACACACTCACACTTACGCATACACACATACAAACACACTCACTCACACACATACAAACACACACACAAACACACTCACGCACACAAACACACACACAAACACACTCACACACATAAACACACACACTCACGCACACATACACCCACTCTCTCGTTCTCTCTCACACACAGACACACATACGCACACACACATACAAACACACACTCACACACACATACACACAAACACACACTCACACACACACACACATAAACACACACACACAAACACACATAAAAACAAACATATAATAATAATGTAATATAATATAATATAATATAATATAATATAATATAATATAGTAATGTAATGTATTGTAATGTAAAGCAATGCAATAGAATATAATATAATATAATATAATATAATATAATATAATAATATGACATTTAAAATCTATTCATTGGCAGTGCACGTTGAATGAGCAGAAAGATATGATTTACCCTGTACTTCCTTATTCTATGATGGTTTTCTTTTGGACCAGTGATGATGTAGTTGAGCGCATTCTCGTAAGTCTGATTCGCTTTCTTGGTATCAATAACGAGCGCGTATTCATCACTGTCTGGAAGATCCACATTGATAGAGACTGACCAGCGAGTCTTTCTGTTGGTAACATACTTCTGAATCTCATCCTCTGGCTTGCGACTGTGTTTCAGCTTAACCCTAACGTTTATCCTAGCCTCTGTCTTGAAATTAATATCAAGTTTCTCTTCCTTCTTAACCGCAATAACTCCATCTGTGTGAGAAGGAGCAACAATTCCCAGTTTGGCAGATGCTTGTCCAGGTCCCCAACCTATTACTGGATTGTAAGGTAAGGGATCACAGTGTTCCAGTGCTTTATCACAGACCAACTTGAAGTTGCACAACCACTGAGGAGTTGAACCAATTTTGTCTAGAATTCTCAACCTGTAAGTTCCTTCAACAGGGAATCTTATTTTAAACTTTATTTCACCGTTAAGATTCTTGTTACTGAGAATCACAAATTTTTCTGCAGCAACGTCTTGTGTGATATCTTTCTTAGACTCTTTCTTGTAAAACAACTCGTAAATCAGTTGGCCTGTCCATTTTCTGTTTTCCGACATTAATATGATCTCAGTTTCACCGTTTTCAGCCATAACGGTGTTTAATTGTCCTCGTCGAAATTGAAATTGAGCCTTTGAAGTTATGAAGGCTGGTGAAATGAGGGGTAACTTCATGTACATCTCGGTTGTCAACGGAACGTTTACCAGCTGCCACGCCCTCTGGGAGTCATTAGGTATGCAGAAATATTTGAAATCTTCAGGGTCTGTCAAGAAGTAAAACGTATTTATTCCAGATATTTTTTTTCCTGTTGATGGTTTGATATCTTGCAAAGTGTGGTGTCCATCTTCTTCGACTTTGATCCAGTGGGAAGTTACTTTACCAACCAACGACTGGAAGGCCCATTGAGGATGTAACAAACGCCAGCTTCCCTCTATATAGGCAGCATTCCACGAGCATTGCCCTTTTATCTTTGGATCCCCAACTTCATATCCAGATCCCTTTCCCTTTCCTGTTATAACAACACAGGGAATCTTTGCCTCTCTGTAAACGAGAATAACAAGTTAAATATGAGAGAAGACAAACCTTAATAGAATGACAAGCAATAGAGAGACTATCTTTAAAAAGCCGTATCAGTACACGATACAAAGCACAGTAGACACTCCTAAGAGAATGACAAGCAATAGAGAGACGATCTTCAAAAGCAGTTTCAGTACACGATACAAAGTACAGTAGACAATTATAAGAAAATGACAAGCAATAGAGAGACGATCTTTAAAAAGCCGTATCAGTACACGATACAAAGTACAGTAGACAATTATAAGAGAATGACAAGCAATAGAGAGACAATCTTAGAAAAGCCGTATCAATACATGATACAAAGTACAGTAGACAATTATAAGAGAATGACAAGCAATAGAAAGACGATCTTTAAAAAGCCGTATCACTACACGATACAAAGTACAATAGACAATTATGAGAGAATGACAAGCAATAGAGAGACAATGTTTAAAAAGCCGTATCAATACACGATACAAAGTACAGTAGACAATTATAAGAGAATGACAAGCAATAGAGAGACAATCTTTAAAAAGCCGTATCAGTACACGATACAAAGGGAACCTCAAATATTAATGTTAATACTAACTATTAGAACGGACATACGCCTTTACGACAGACATCCCAGTAAAGAACATTCAGCTCTGTGTATCGTTTGGGACATGATAGGAAGACGTATACGGCAACGTCAAAGACCACCGACCATGTTAGCGGAACTTGATCAGGCACTGCAAGAGGAGTGGAACAGACTCCCTCAAATAGCCATTGGGAGACTCATACGCAGTATGCCTTGTCAACTGAATGAATGTCTGACACATCGTGGCAGATTCACCCACTATAGATTTTTTTTTAAACCCTCAACTTTCAAATTTCACTTCTGACCCCAATCGTCCTTCAAGATCTTTGGCGGTCATGAAACCTGCTATAATACTGAACTACTAGTTGTAATGTTTGCCCAATTAATTCACTATTATCATATAACCTTTCCCCACAGCTAATATACCTTCCAAATTTGGCAATTGTGAATTCTTATTAGAGATAACCTTCTTTTTTTTTGAAGAGAATATTAACATATGAAAAATTATTCTTTTTTCTTCTTCTTTTCTTTATTTTAAGGACAATAACATGGATTAACTTACTCACATTTTATTTATGTTGGTAAGATACTGAAGTTGAAAACAAAATATACGAGGTGAACTTTAACAATAGCATGGATAACAGTTCGAAAAAAAACACTATTTGTAACAGGGTTGTTAATGAACCTATTAGAAATATTGTTTTTTGTTGTTAAATTTGAAACTGGGTTGTGCTACTTTAAGAAAGTTGTTCTGTAGAAAACGAATAATGTCAGATGTTTGAAGTTAAATAACTATACGTATAAAGATAATGAAAGTAGTAAACAGTTGATCGATTTATAATTTTCGCTTGTGCACAAGATTCAGAAGAAAAATTGTTGATAAAAATAATGTTTTTTAGCAGGCCAGGTTAGCGATCTCTGATGTGGCCATTGACGTGGAGATGAATCTCAAGTGTTTGCCTAAAATGGTCATGCCATGGTACCTACAAGATTTGACTGGTTGGTTAAGATAAGAATTCTCGGAAAAACGATGTTCTTGGTGTAATGAAAAAGCGGCTTGCGAGCGAGTTGACATCGAGAAAGAAAAATAATTGTAGCGTTATTTTTATGAAGAAACAAGTATCTCTACAGAAAACAGAGTACAACAGACAAAGCTTAAAATGTCAAGCCGCAATGAGTTGATCTTAGGAAATTTGTATCTCTATACCAAACAAAGTACAACAGACAAAGTTTAAAATGGCAAACAGCAAAGAGTAGAATTTGAAAGCTGTTTCACTACATATTTATATATAGTTCATAAAAAAAACCGTGTCGAGAATTATTTTTTGATTGGATGCTTCTCCTCATGCGAAGAACCAATCACAATTCGGTTTCAATGCATCGGCATTGACCTTATCGATGTAAACAATAAATCAGGGAAGAAACGAAAAAAATTATGTGTTCGTAAATTAAAAAAAAACAAAAACAAACTATGACATGATGACTTAGCTACAACTTTCAAAATGAGGCGACTGTTATAAAGTTTAACTGTGCCACGAAATACGCCCGGTTTTGTATATCATAATCTAAAATGAACGGAAATATACAGATTTGGATTATAAAACGAGCTATCTGATTGGATAATGTTTTTATTGGAAAATCTTTTTGTATAGATGGCGCAGTAAGCAGTCCGGGTCTTTATGAACTATATTTGTCAGGGGTCCCACGGACACGAGTCGACCACTGACGTTCTGAGGATGACAAGACTCCAGTAAACAATTCTGTTCCAACCAGTGGTCCACAACTGATTCATCAAAGGCCGTGCTACGTTCTGTCCTGTCTGTGGGACGGTACATATAAAAGACCCTTTGCTGCTTATCAGAAAGAGTAGCATATGAGGCGACAACGGGTTTCCTCTAAATCTAAATGTCAGAATGACCATATGATTGACGTCCAATAACCGATGATAAGATGAAAACCAATGTGCTCTAGAGGCATCGTTAAATAAAATAAACTTTACTTTTCAAATAAACAAACCTTAGAAGAACTGCAAGCAACAGTGAGTAGAACTTGGAAAAGCCATTTTGTATCTTGCAAGTGTACCATAACGGTGTTCCTTTTTCAATATCATCACATTTTTCATCGGGAGCGGAGTGGGGAGGTTTTGATGTCCTTCCATCATCTTCTCCTTTCGTGTTTTCTTCCATAACTCTAAAACCATTTTGTATGTCAAACTGTTCCTCCGTATTTTCCTTCTTAATTATGTGTTCTTCAATCTCTTCATGTGTGTCACATTCTTCCACATTTTCTTCCTTAGTTGTGTGCTCTCCAATCCAACGAAATAATGCCCACGTCTTCATGATGTCACTGGAAATATTGTCTGTTACGCGTTCTACAACATTACTGAATGTCATGTCTTTGTTCACACCCACCTAAACAAATAATTTAAGAAATAGATTATTCTAAAATGATTGTTTTCGCGAGTTTAGGTCTGAATCAAAACGGAGTAAAAAAAAAAATAGTAGTGACAATTGCTTTGACTGTTTTGCAAATGAATTCACGCTTATACACCACTTTTAATGTGACGTTATAAGTAATTACACACACATACACACACACACACACACACACACACACACACACACACACACACACACACACACACACTCACACAAACACACACACACAGAGACACACACACACTCACAAACACAGACACACACTCTCTCACATAGACATAAAGACACACACACACGCAGACACACACATACATACACACTCACTCACACACAGACATACACACACACACTCACACACAAACATAAAGATACACACGCAAACATACAGATACGCAGACACACACATACACACACACACTCACTCACACATACAGACATACACACATACACAAACATACAGACACACACACTCTCTCTGTCTCTCTCACACACACAGACATACAGACAAACGCAGTAACACACACACACATACACTCACACACATACAGACATACACAGGCACACACACACGCAAACATAGACACATACACAGACACACACACTTACACACACACACACATACTCACACACAGACACACACACAGACACTCACACACAGACACACACACACTCACACACACAGACACACACTCACTCACACACACAGACACACACACAGACACACACACAAACACATACACACACACATACACAGACACACACACATACACACACAGACACACACACACACACAGACACACACACACACACAAACACAGACAACACACACACACACACATACACACACACAGAGAGAGAGAGAGAGAGAGAGAGAGAGAGAGAGAGAGAGAGAGAGAGAAAGAGAGAGAGAGTGATAGAGAGAGACACACACACACACACACAGATATATATAACGCAATTATTTACATACATTTTGAACAAGAATTGAGATTGCTCTAGTTTCATTATTCTCTTTAAAGATTTCATTTTTCTTTTCTCTGGGCAGACCTGGTCTCGGGTAGCCAGCTAAAACTGGTTTCACATCTATATATTTCTGAAACAAAAACATTTCCGATGTATGCAACATTAATATAACAGGCCCGTAGGAAGGTGGGGGCCTTTAAAATATTTTATATAGTACATAAAAAAAAATGTTTAAAGGGGGGTCGGGGGGATAATTTTTATGTGTATATAAAAAGTGATGTGCGAATCTATGCCTGAATTTAAAAAAAAAACTGGTTAATAAACTGAGCCCTCTTTGTCCACCCCCCTCCCCACTGAGCCTACGGGCCTGTATGATTATTATTATTATTTTCCTTCATTATTATACTTGTATTTATTATTATTATCCAACACTATTATTAGTAGTAATATGTTATTGTTATAATAATAATAATAATTTATTATTATTATTCACTATTATTATATTGTATTTATTATTATTATCCAGCATTATTGTTATTAGTAGTATATTATTGTTATAATAATAATAATCATTATTATTATCATTTATTATTATTGTTATAATAATAATTATTTTTATCAAACATTATTATTAATAGTAGTATATTATTGTTAAAGTAATAATAATAATTATTATTATTTATTATTATTCACAATTATTATATATGTATTTATTATTATTATCCAACATTATTATTATTATTACTACATTTCAGAAGCGCATACTAATTATTACTGTGTATCAAGAACATATTACTATACACAATAAACACATACTAATTATTACTGTGTATCAAGAACATATTACTATACACAAGAAACACATGCTAATTATTACTGTGTATCAAGAACATTACTATACACAAGAAACACATACTAATTATTACTGTGTATCAAGAACATATTACTATACACAAGAAACACATACTAATTATTACTGTGTATCAAGAACATAATTTTATTACTACACATGAGAAACACCCAGTGATTATTATTATTACTAACTTTCTGAAACACATACTATTATTATGTATTTGAGAAATATATACTATTATTATGTATTTGAGAAATATATACTATTATTATGTTTGAGAAATATATACTATTATTATGTATTTCAGAAATATATACTATTATTATGTTTGAGAAATATATACTATTATGTATTTGAGAAATATATACTATTATTATGTATTTGTGAAATATATACTATTATTATGTTTGAGAAATATATACTATTATTATGTATTTGATAAATGTATACTATTATTATGTATTTCAGAAATATATACTATTGTTATGTTTTTGAGAAATATATACTATTATTATGTATTTGAGAAATGTATACTATTATTATGTATTTGAGAAATATATACTATTATTTTGTATTTGAGAAATATATACTATTATTATGTATTTGAGAAATGTTTACTATTATTATGTATTTGAGAAATATATACTATTATTATGTATTTGAGAAATATATACTATTATTATTAATCACGCACACATTACTACATTTGAACTTACTTCATATGAACAACACCTATATCACGTACACATTACTACATTTTAACTTCATATGAACAACAAATATATATTACGCACAGATTGCACCATGTGAAGAACACATACCGGTATAATATATCATGCACACATTACTATATTTGAACTTACTTCATATGACCAACACATTATATATCACGAATACATTACAACATTTTAACTTCATATGAACAACACATATATATTACGCACATATTAGTACATATGAACAACACATATATATTACGCACAAATTAGTACATATGAACAACACATATTACGCACATATTAGTACATATGAACAACGCATATATATTACGCACAGATTAGTACATATGAACAACACACATATATTACGCACAGATTAGTACATATGAACAACACATATTAGGCACATATTAGTACATATGAACAATACATATATACTATGCACAAATTAGTACATATGAACAACACATATATATTACGCACATATTAGTACATATGAACAACACACATATATTACGCACAAATTAGTATATATGAACAACACATATTAGGCACATATTAGTACATATGAACAACACATATATACTATGCACAAATTAGTACATATGAACAACACATATATTATGCACAAATTAGTACATATGAACAACACATATATATTACGCACATATTAGTACATATGAACAACACACATATACTATGCACAGATTAGTACATATGAACACACATATATATTACGCACAAATTAGTACATATGAACAACACATATATATTACGCACATATTAGTACATATGAACAACACATATATTACGCACATATTAGTACATATGAACAACACATATATCTTACACACAGATTAGTACATATGAACAACACATATATTACGCACAGATTAGTACATATGAACAACACATATATTACGTAGATTGTTACTAGTTATTACAATTACGTACCTTTGACATTTTTAAAATATTTACTTCAGTTTACATCCAACGTTCTGTTTAGGTAACGTCCTCTACATTGCATCGTCAAGTATGCCGCTACAGTTGATAACAGCTGGCCGTTGTTAAGGATATCTGTTGAACCATATTTGGCGCTTTGTTTTCGTTTGATTTGTCACTGAAATATCAGGTAAAAATACAAGAAAAAAGAACAGAAGAAAATAAAGGGAAAAGAAATAGAGAATATTAAATCTTACTTGTTAAATACTCTTTATCTTATAACGAATGAAGAAAAATTCACTAAATAACTTTGAAGACCACGAGATGAAAGATGAATGATCTCTAACAGGAATAAGTATAGTATTCTGTTTATTACCAACTTTTAAAAATTACATTTTATATGACAGAAATGAACATGGCTGTTCCAGTTAAATTGTGGGTGGGGGGGTGGTGGGGCTACGTATTTAATTTTTTAAGGTACCACCTATATAAAAACATAAAATGTTCACCCTATAGCTACTTTTATAAAAGATGCTCATCACCCCCTACCAAGGTTAATATACACATGGATTTGTTACCAAAATGACCCCCCTCCCCCCCACCGCATAATTTATTTATTGCTGGTGGTCACAGACCCTGTACCAAGGTAATTATAATTCATAATTTCTTAAATTGACCGTGTTTTTACCAAGGACCAACGTAAAAAATAATACATGTGCATTGTCAACCCCCTACCCCACCCCTTCCCCCGATGTAATTTCAACTAGAAACTCCTATAGTTGCATGGCGTTTATTAT
>JAULBS010030820.1:0-10311 GCA_032355785.1 Symmetromphalus regularis
CCCAGACTGGTCTAAACCCCTCCCAGACTGGTCTAAACCCCTCCCAGACTGGTCTAAACCCCTCCCAGACTGGTCTAAACCCCTCCCAGACTGGTCTAAACCCCTCCCAGACTGGTCTAAACCCCTCCCAGACTGGTCTAAACCCCTCCCAGACTGGTCTAGACTCCCTTTAGACTGATAGGGGAAACTGGGGACCGATGAGCCATGGGACCACTGACCCACCCCATATAACTACTGACTGCAAAGCAGTGGTGACATATATCCACCATCAATGCAACTACTATACATGTGACATTCGCCCATATTGTTTAGGAAGGTTTGGAGCAGACCATAAACAAACCGGTTACAAAAAATTATTTTTTATTTATCCTGAGTAATATGTTTGTGTTTTGGTTAAATTTTAATATTGAGATGATAATACGTATTTCATAGATCTCTGAAGGTTTGTTTTTTTGTTAATAATCTCTCTTGACTTCTAAATACAATTCTAGTCGATCAGCCATGTGGTTCTCTGGTATACTGGGCTAAAATAATGAAAATGGTCTTCGGGACCTATGAGCTATTTTCTGTGGGGTCCGATGATCCACTTTGGGGTCCAATGGGCAGGTGCACCCAATTGCATTTCAAAGGAATATATAGCTATGAAATCAATGTTATTTGGTAGATAACCATTTACTGGCATTACTTTTTTTCAGAATAGATTAGTGCTATATCTGGTATAAGAAAATGCCTAGAAAGAATGGAAGACACCAATTAACCAAATGTAATGATTTTTTTATATTGTAATGCAATTGCTACGCTCTCCTTACATTAGGGATTTAGGTTTGACCAGGTTCAGCTACCCCTTTCGGTTGTAGACTTCTATGTGAACAATTGACTTAACAAGCCATAAATAAATGAAACTACCCTTTTATATCCCATTCAGAGATAAAACCACAGACTAAATAATGATACAAATTATGTTTTCATTTAGGGTAGACTTCACTGTTTGAGATCATGGCCTACAGGATCCCAATGGGTGGCTCACTGGTTCCTTACCCTGGGGAACGATGAGCCATCACGGACTGTTACATAAGTGTTTCCCATACGTATTTTGATGAAGATAACCTATCAAACTCTATGTTGTAATCGAGAGCGATAATGCCTTTCTAAGTATGAACAGTTTTGCTATCAACAGCTATGAACGTTTGAGTGAAATGACAAAATATCTTAAAAATGACTCATCGGTCCCCAGTTACCCTTAGACTCCCTCCAGACTGCTTTAGACTCCATGCAGACTTGTTTAGACGTCCTCTAGACTACATATGACTCCCTCCAGACTGGTCTAGAATCCCCCCAGACTGGTCTAGACTCCCTCCAGACTGGTCTAGACCCCCCAGACTGGTCTAGACTCCCTCCAGACTGCTTTAGACTCCATGAAGGCTGGTCTAGACATCCTCTAGATTCCATATGACTCCCTCCAGACGGGTCTAGACTCCCTCAAGACATGCCAATGGTGTGCTATGATGTTTACTGTTCTACTAATACTAAGCAACGAGTTTGACGCCATAATGGGACATTAAAAAACCCAAAAAGAGGGGGTGCAGATCCCTGGACCCACCTTTGGATCCGGTTATGAAAACCATTAACCAACTAAATACAGATAGTTAATAGTTAATACAGAGAAAATTCGTATGAAATCGGAAAGGCATACATGTGTAGATAATAGTCTAGTTGCAGAGAAAACTCTTTTGAAATCGGAAAGGCATACATGTGTAGATAATAGTCTAGTTGCAGAAAAAACTCTTTTGAAATCGGAAAGCCATACATGTGTAGATAATAGTCTGGTTGCAGAGAAAACTCGTTTGAAATCGGAAAGGCATACATGTGTAGATAATAGTCAAGTTGCAGAGAAAACACGTTTGAAATCGGAAAAGCATACATGTATAGATAACAGAGTTGCTGGTGGCGATAATCCTGTTGTGTTTTGACACATGCACACAGATTAGCCGGTGCAGTGTTTAAGTTATTAGTATATTAATCTGAAATCTATTTCACAAAATCAATATAAGTAAATAAGATTTGCTTTAGTATTGACCGTTGTGCAGTCAGACTTCAAAAAACAGAATTGTATAGGACCATTTTTCCTGTGCAACAACCCGAACAAAGCTACAAGAGAGAAAAAAGAAGAAAAAAGAAGTGTCTATAATAAACACTTCTACACACTGCAAATAGCATAATTATCCTTTAAAATGCCTATAACACGAAGAGACACAAGTGTGATCTTGTAAGTTATCACATTACACTCGAGGGTGGTAAATGCTGGAATCAAATCCCAGTCGAGGCATGTCATTTTTAATCTCAAGCCCAGAGTGAGAATTCCGCAAGGCTCAGTGCAAGAAGACCGTGGTATGTGCTATCATGTCAATGGAAAGTTGGACAGAAAAGACCCATTATTACTAATCAGAAATAGTAGCCTATGTGGGGGTAGAGGTTTTCGTCTGTGAATCATTTGTCACAAATATCGGATGTTTGACACCTGATAGTTATGTTAAACATTCCTTTCCTATCGATGAAGAAGGAATCACTGTACTTTCGCAAACACATCATCAACATCACTATTTTAGCAACCGATCACTACATAACCTTTACCTCTCTTCGATTCTGTTTAACGCTTAGATACGGTTTTAAACTCGATAACACTTTTGTCGTTAAGATTGAACAAATCCATATTCACTGGCCAAGAGATGGAAGACACCTAAGTCACCGAGGAGTAGTGGGGTCGGGGTGGAGGGGGGTGGGGGTGGTGTGGTCCACCCCACATCCCACTTTTTAGGGGACAACTAATAAAACAAGTCATTAAAACATTTTTTTTTGCTGAATAAAAATATGTTCAGGCTCGGTGACAAAATAACGTGGCCGAAATCCGGAGAGTTTTCGAAGTTTTCGGTCATAGGCGTTTCAATGTCCCACAACCCCTTCTAGTGCACCACGCCAGGCTTGCATTTATCAACTAGGTAGGATGAATTATGTCCCACAACCCCTTCTAGTGCACCACGCCAGGCTTGCATTTACCTACTAGGTAGGATGAATTATTTTACAGGACAAACACTTATTGCTTTAGGAAAGATCCTCCTGTTATGCTTATGACAATATCAACAAAGCATGTTTTATAAAGCTCTCACCAAGAACAGTCGCACGTTTAAGATAGGTGAGCCTACACGATAGCTATGGAGCAATTTCACTAGATCCAAATGTTCTCATTGGGTTTAACATAAAGTTGAAAAACTGGAGCAGCGAGCAACCGCTAGTTCTTTGGTCCTGAACGAATGTGCAATCATCTTGAATTTCACCCGTACACAAAAAACCCTGTCTACCATTGTTTACACGCTATTGAATATGTCTCTGTTTGTTAGTAACGGGCGTGTTTATAAGTATGTGACTGTACAGAACTGTATAGTCCTGACTGCGTCGGTTGTCTTCCCAGTGGAATACAAAGCAAGAAAAATCAATTCAGTACATGTATTATAAGCACGATCAAACTCAACATAAATCAATGCAGTACATGTATTATAATCACGATCAAACTCAACACAAATCAATGCTGTGCATGTATTATCATCACGATCAAACTCAACATAAATCAATGCTGTGCATGTATTATAATCACGATCAAATTCAACATAAATCAATGCTGTGCATGTATTATAATCATGATCAAACTCAACACAAACACAAACCGTCAACACCAGGCCACTCTCTGGGATCTGGTTTATCAACAGCAGTGGTTTGTGCTATCCTGTCTGTGGGATAGTGCACATAAAATATCTCTTGCTGCTTATCGATAAGATTAGCCAAACATGTATAACGTTAAACTAACTTCTGTGCAGGACATACAGTACAAGAAGATATGTATTTAACGAACGCACACATACACACGCACATGCACTTTCGCTCATTCACAAGCATACAAGCACAATAATAAATAAATAAACAAATAAATAAATAAATAAATAAATAATAATAATAATAATAATATAATAATAATAATAATAATAATAATAATAATAATAATAATAATATAATAATAATAATAATAATAATAATAATAATAATAATAATGATAAACAACACAGGTAATACAAAATGTTTACTAGTATCCCAAAACGGATTGAGACTCTTC
Source organism: Symmetromphalus regularis (assembly GCA_032355785.1). Lineage (NCBI taxonomy): Eukaryota > Metazoa > Mollusca > Gastropoda > Neomphalida > Neomphalidae > Symmetromphalus > Symmetromphalus regularis. The sequence goes on from JAULBS010030820.1 coordinate 4,163, forward strand.
GTATTTTTAAAACAACCCAATGGTATATCTCCAAACATTACATCAAATGTAATCTATTTGGTTATCTTCATTGATCCAAATGAAACCCTTCATCAAATATTCTCAAAATGTCACAATAACTATATTTGATTTATTATTATTATTTTGCAGTAGACGAACTATGACGAATGATAAAACACCAGACAATACTGACACTGACAGAGAAACACCGACTGTTCACAATGAAGGAGACGATTCCGCGAACCATATGACTTCAAACCAAGAAAACAGTTCTGCTGCCACTGCAGATTCACCTCAACCACCAGCAATTGATATTGAGGTGAAAACCGATGCCTCTCAGGAACTCCACTCACTGGAATCTGAAGTTGATTCCTGTGATCCCAGAACCCCGCCAACTATTGCAAAAGAACATCTTGAATCATTACATCCGGATAGTGATTCTGCCATCAACGAAATTACAAGTTCCAACGAATCTGATGTCTTCTCGATTTCTGTTCCACTCGATAACAGCACTGGGTACATATCGTCAGATTTACGCAGTGGTGTTTCTTCTAGCAGTCATACGATAGACTCTGGCATATGTAGATCTACTAGGTCTCTGGAAAGATCAAGAAGCGAACTTGAGAACGAAGATAAACTACCAGAATTGCATGACCAACAACAGAACCACAACCACTACCACCACCATCAGAGGCTTGGTAGTGATTACGACTACGACTACAGGCGTCCATCAAGTTCCACAATCGAGAGCGTTTCTGATGATGATATTGAAGAAAACTATCTTGGAAATATCCCACCTCATAAGCGACGGAGTGGTGTGTTCTTCTGCCCTATTAATAAAGCAGACGACATTACTAGACCAGCTGAAGCAGAGGAATGTGAGTCATACATAGGACTAAAGAGAATTAGACAAGATATATCTTCTATGCCTGTTAATGGCCATGATGATAATCACATGAGCTTTGGGGTCAAACGAATTTATCTGAAAAGTGAGCAGAATGGAGACACTGGTGCTATTGGAAAGGCAAGACCAGAACGCTGGTCCAAAGGATCTACGGATTCTGTAGAATCAAAAGGCGAATCCTCTGTTAGCTTCAACGATACTCTGGCTACCCATGTAAGGAAGGATTCCATAGCTATAGGATTGGAGAAGATGCTTGTGAACTATCCTTTAAGAAGGAGATCGTCCGTGACGTTTGCAGATGTCGAAGAACTCATAAATAAAGTCAAGGCAAGTATCTAAATCATTGTCGTTACTAATATCCTTACACTTAGCTAAAAGGTAACCAGTATCTAGACTAGAATTGGTATCTACATACAGGATACTTATTAACTAGTGCATATATATTTCTCTTGCTAACCAGTACTCCATGAGTCACACAGACACATGCACACACATTTGTGTGTGTGTGTGTATATATATATATATATATATATATATATATATATATATAAACCACAACACTATCGACACAGAGCAGTTGATGAAAATGTGTAGTAGTTGTGGTGTGTTTGGGTTAAGTAAATCTGTTAAGTTATGAACCTTGCTGTAATTCTACTCTAAACATTAGGTACAATGTACAGATTATTTTAATTCATAAGTTCACAACTATTTTTTTCTCGCATTATGTAACGAACACGTCCGTTTCTCCACAAAATAAACTAAACTAAATAAACAAACAAAAAACCCTAAACAACACATTTAAAAAAAAAAAAAAAAAAACATCCTCCTAGAAATCTTCAAGCACCTCCCACCTTCAAAAAAAACAAAAAAAACAGAATTTAAAAAACAACAACTAAAAAAACACAAAAAAACCCACAACAACCCAGTGACAACAAACTAGAGTTACAAACGTTCAATATTTGGAATATGAATCTAATTTTTAAAAATGTTTTGTTGTTGTTTCGGTTCATAACATATTTAATTAAAATTCCACAATATTTATATTTTTATTCTCCTGAATACTAAGATGTGCTATGTCATGAAATGTGAACTACAGTATATATAGGAAGAAACTACTTCATACATAATCATACCATACTCCATACTTGTAATCTATAACGCCTTCACTCGCCCGGAAATTGATGCTAAGACAAGTCATCTAAAGGTTGTAAGTTATGTGGACATGCGTGTGTACATTATGACAATCAAGGAAACGACCAACTATCTCATTTAAATGCGTAGACATGGCCTACTCGGTTCATTTTGCCTGAATATGCTCTCTGCTTTCAGCCCCCTATCAAGTTTACTGCACATAAGTGACGTTTCTTACTATATAACGTTCAGAGAGCGAGATATTGTTAATAAGTTATCACACCCGAGTGACGTTTACACACTTTTACAGGGCAAATGTACTACACTTTGTTGTACATTGTTTTCCATGGCAAAACGTCTCTAACAACCACTGACATCACTGGGAAAGCCACGAAACATAGCAGACGAAAAGGAAAATTATAAGAAAGAATCGACAGGAAATAAGAAGTTTGACTGACCGTTTTTACAGAGGGACGTATAACGACTTTCACGATTATGCTTGTGCGAATATCGTCTTAAAAGATCTACTTTGCCCGAAAAAAAAACCCTGATTTTATTTGTTTCTCTGGGTCTCTACATCTCATTTGCTGTGCCATGTTGACTGACGTGCAGATGCGTTGTGGGGAAAAATTCTTTATTTGTATTGTTTGATTCAAAGCTGTGATGTTCCGCCAAAACGTGATTTGTTGAAAGTCATGGTAAACAGTGAACCCTCGATGAATACAATGGTCACGCTACATCGAGGACGTACTAGCTGCTATAAAGAGAAGATATATTTTTCTGCTTCTGCCGTGTCATGGTGTGTGTTGACACTTCTTTCTGTCACAATCTGATGATACTACCTCAGAAATTTCAGTTATGACGAAAACGCGAGGATATCCCAAAACTGGAGGAGGGTACCAAGGAATACCCGTCTTTCCGAGACGAAAGGTTTTGTAATTCTTAATCTATTAATATATTTCGACTTATTAGGACCTAAGTAAAGTGTAATTATGGTCATTTTAAAATTTATTATTTTATATTTTTGTTGTTTTAATATATATAATTTTTATTTTGTTTAACGAGACAACTAAAGTAGACTGAATTATTAATCATAATATCGGCTATAAAATGTCAAACATTTAGAATTTTTGACACATTGTCGTCAGATGAAACCCGCTACATTCCATTAGCAGCAACGGATGTTTTATTTGTACTTTCCTACGGACATGACAGCGCATACCATAGCCTTTCATATACCGGTCCCCCAATAGCCGATATTTATGTTTGGCTGGAAGGTCGTTAAACAACAACTCATTTGATATACCAGTCGGGACCCTCTGGTTGGGATGGGAAAAACAATCAGAATATGAGTCTACCAAGGGGTAAGTATGCATGTGCATAATTTATCACTGAGCAGCATTGGTTGATTTCTAAGTTGTTGGTTTTCTCGTGTCACTGTTTATGTCTTTCAAATAAAGAAGTTAAAATATGTTCAGCATGTAATTTAAATGACAAACTGTCTTAAAAGAATATTAAGAGATTTACACCTACCCGCTGTGATTGCGCCTTGCGGAAACTGGTTGTGGGATGGAGCTGTTACCAAGACTATTTAAAAAAATATATATAATAATAATGGTAGTATTAGTAATAGTAGTAGTAGTAGTAGTAGTACTAGTAGTAGTAGTAGGATGGAGCCCATACCAAGATGATAAAAAAAAAAATAACAGTAGGATACCAGAAATAATAGTAATAATAATTTTAATTATCTAAAAAAAAAAAAAAAACGCCACTACCTCGACCGTATTTCGAACGCTTTACCCACCAGCATTCGAGTCCCATACCCTATATACATCACCAAAGACAGTGTTTCCGTGCGATTTTGTGCTAGTAGACTGACATCATTTCCTGAAGTTGCGAATCGAAATGTTGCACGTTCTGCATGCTACGTGATTAACCGAATTACTACATGGAGGAGTTTGTGATAAAATGTAGGTGTATTTGATTATTTACTAACCGTCGTTTGGTATCATGCAGCAGGGTGAAGTTCCTCTTTCTGGTATCCTAACCCTATCACTTCATCTCTTTCTCCAGTTTGAACTTTGACCTGCATAGTTCTAGCAATAATCCTGTATATTAATACACTGTAACTATTGTTGTCCATGCATTCTGTCCGTCGCAGTCCGTGTGTCCGACATAAACATCTTCTCTCAGTTCAGTATAGGGTAGTCTTCACCAGCAACCTCTGTTAAAACAAACTTACAGCCTCCAACCTCCAACCCCAAAACAACATTCTGATTGGATTTAATATGAAGCAGCTCACACACGATCAGTTTTATTATTTATTGACAATGATACTCTCAATTATAAAAGTTGACAATATTATTGATCATTAGTGTGTGATATTGAAGCGTTTTTGATTGACACAATATACTGACAGAATCAAACATCGATAGATATTTTTGGAAAGTTTCTCAATAATATTGTGTCATAGGTAGCACTTTGTCAAATTATTCCACAATGTTTCATTTTTAATCCAGTCATCCAAGGATCAACATGTCAGTCAGGGCGTATAACCTTGGGGAGAGGGGGGGACACGTCTCCCCCACTTTTTGAACGGGGGATGCCTTTATAATTACCCCCCCCCAATTTTTGCTTCGAAAAAATTAAATTAAAATACCTGAATAATAATCTTTACCAGTATTTGTGTTTATTGTATCAATGTAACACTTAACCATCTGATATTAGCAAGGGCGAAAATCCGTTCCTGAAAGTGGGGGGGGGGCGGGGGCGGAAAACGCCCTTGTCCAAAAAGAGAGGGTGCGGACCACCCAGCAGCCCTCCCCCATACCCCATTATAGACCACTTGTGTATTTCGGTATATTTGCGCTAAGACGACATGGTTTAATGTGTTACATTGATACCATAAAGAGAAACACACTGGTAAAGATTAGTATTTAAGCATTTTAATTTCACTGAAATTTTCAGTTTTTGTAAGCAAGAGTGGGGGATTGGGATAATTATATAGGCGTGCCCCCGTCCGAAAAGTGTGGGGGGTACGTGTCCCCCCCCGGGATTTACGTCCTTGGATCTTGGCACAAATATACTGAAGTACACAGGGGATCTATAATGGCGTCAATCCTGTGTGGATGGGGGATACATGCCCTCACTTTTTGAACAAGGTAGATGCGACGACGCCGCCCCACCCCTCCAGGGAGCGATTTTCGCCCTTGATGTTAATGCAGGAAAAAGAAGAGGTTTATTTTTTTGCTGGTGGTTTAAACAATCATGGGCAAAAATCCGTTCCCGAAAGGGGGGGGGGGACGGAACATCCCCCTTGTCCAAAATGGGGGGTGGGGTGGAGCATCCCGCTGTATCCCCATCTCCCCTCCCAGGTGTGACGCCATTTTAGACCACTTGTTTACTTCGGTATGACTATAATGACGCTAAGACGACATGCTTAAGTGTTACATTGATACAATAAAGAGAAATACTGGTAAAGATTATTAATTAGGACTTTTTAATTTTAGTTTTTCGAAGCAAAATGCAAAAAGTGGGTGGGGGGAGTAACTACATAGGTGTCTCCCCCCCCTCCAAGAAGTGGGTTTTTACGCCCATGTAAATAACCATACACTTAAAAAAATTATCGATCGATATCGTTTAAACACAGGACATGTCAATGTCCTTTCGTTTCCTGGTTCAAGTATTACTTACGTGCCTACATCCGTCTGGTTTGGGCACGCCTCCTCCCACCCCCCTTCCCCGCTGGTCCAGACTGTGACATTGCCAGTGACCAAATCCAGGTCGGGAGGGGTGCGGCTAAGATTGAAAGTGGAACGATTTTGCAATAAAATTTAGTCCAAGGACCAAAGAAAGACCAGTCTCTTAAAGCCAAAAGATGAATAATTGAGTGTTTTTGGGAAAAAAACAAAAATAAAAAACAAACAATATTATGTCCAAAAGAGTCCGACATCCTTACTTTCCACAGACATACTTAATAAACCGGTTAGGTGAAGTATTTTTTATACGGGTCCACATCCAATTTGGTTCGGACCCGCCTCCCCCGGGTCCAATATCCTAAGACTAGGGCACCGGGCCCGGGGCAGAGGTTAGTGTTAGTAGGAGACTCGAAACC
>JAULBS010030831.1:0-10311 GCA_032355785.1 Symmetromphalus regularis
TGTGTAAAATATGTAAATTTTTGCAAATTATTATAGAGAGAGTCAGTCTTCCGGGTTAACATGTTAAATATATATTAAGTCCAGTACCATTAAAGAAACTACTTTCTAAATTTATTGTATTATATTTTCTCTATACTACACTCAGTGCAGTTATTTGAGAATAAAAATTCTTGTCTTGTCTTGAAAGTGTAAAACGGGGACCAGTCATATCAAAATGACTCAGTGGGTCATAAGATCTGTAATATAATTGGCCAAAACCACTAGTGACATGACACCACAAACAATGACTCATGTCACTGGATTTGAACATGGACACTAATTTCTTGATTCTTAAAATGGAAAGAATGATTATTAAAATTGAAATTGGGTAATAAAATTAATCATAGGTAATAAATAGGATATTACACATGATTCCATTTCATATCAGTAATATCTTTCTCATGAAATAATTTTGTCACTTGCTAAAGCATTTCACCTGAGACATAAATTTGATAAGAAATGGAATCACATATAAAGTAACAGACATACATTATTAATGATTATTTATTAGTAGAAGTTGGTAGAAACATTTAAAGGAATAGTGAAAGACATCTTACTAGTACAAGCGACTTTCTGCAGTTCTAGCTGAATTGTCTTCAAAGCATTAAAGTCAACAACCTTGAATGTGTGTTTGTTATCTGAAGCAATTCCACCCAACTCTACTGCATCGACACCACTACCAATACCTACCAATAAATTTCACATAATGTGAATGTATTATTAACACCTCACCAATATGATAGCAATAAACAATATCAAATATTGTAAATATATTGTTATTAACAATTCTACCAATACTTAGCAATAAACAATGTCAAATATTGTATTATCAACACCACTACTAATACTTAGCTATAAATAATATCAAATATTGTATTATCAACACCACTACTGATACTTAGCAATAAATAATATCAAATATTGTATTATCAACACCACTACTAATACTTACCAATAAACAATGTCAAATATTGTATTATCAAAATCACTACTAATACTTAGCAATAAATAATATCAAATATTGTATTATCAACACCACTACTAATACTTAGCAATAAACTGTCAAAAATTGTGAATATATTGTTATTATCAACTCTACCAATACTTAGCAACAAACAACATCAAATATTGTATTATCAACACCACTACTAATACTTAGCAATAAACAATGTCAAATATTGTAAATATACTGTTATTAACAACTCTATGAATACTTAGTAATAAACAGTGTCAAATATTGTAAATATAGTTATTAACAACTCTATGAATTCTTACTAATAAACAATGTTAAATATTGTAAACATTCTGTTATTAACAATTACCAATATCCAGCAATATACAATGTTAGATATTATCAATGTATTGTCATCAACACAATATGCAATGCTAAACAGTAAATATGTAAATGTCACTTGGTATTTAAATATAAAAATGTATTACCTATTGACATAACCTCAATTCCTGCTTGATGAATGATCTGTGACTCAGAAATAGTCTGGGCTTTATTATTTGATTTTCCATCGGTCATCACAACTAATATTCTAGCCGCTCCCGGCCTTGACCCATGGGCGGCACTAAAGCTGTTTTGACGAACAAACTTCAATGCAGTGTTCGTGCTTGTGCCACCTTTAAGTAGAGTTAAAATTATTCTGAGAATGGTGTAGCAACCTATCTCTCTTATTAATAAAATGTTTCATAATTTTAATTTTGTTTCAAATGACGAGAAATGATTTACTGGAACAATAATGGCACCTAATAACCAAAACACTGGGTCATGCCAAGTTTTGAGTAAAGATGGTATTCAGTCAGTCAGGAGTTATTCAGTAACTCACCACAAACTCAAACCAAACAAGCAGTCCAACTTAATTATTAACATCTTATTAATCACAAACTTGAAATTAAAAGTATTTTGACATACCATTTTCCTGTTTATAAAAGCATATTTTAACAAAAATGATGAAGAAAGAAAACGATATATAGCTAAGTTACAAAAATAAACATACAAGTCTCCTAAATAACCTTTCTTAACACCAATTTAACTAAACTTGCATGTGCATTTTCATAAAGCCAACAATAATTAGATAAAAGCAATTTTTTTAAAATTTTAATGTTGAGGATAATATTTATTTATTTACCTACACAGGAAAAATAGCAACATTTTCACATGTTTGGGCAAACATGTTTCACATAATTATGTTTAACATGTTCTGTTAAACATATAATTATCTGTAAATGTATGTTTCATATATGTTTCTTTGAACATATGTTTAATACAACATGTTTAACATATGTTTAACATATTACTTTTTTTATTAGTATTTATGGTGTTTCTCTCCCTAGTAATCAACAAGGTGTTCTTAGCAATGATAAACAGTCATCTAAAGTAATCAGAAAAGTAGCCTATGTAGGATTTTAGGTATGCTTGATTCAAAAATGTATGGTGTTGATAGCAACAGTAAAACTTATAAATATCAACAGAAACCTTTTCCATGTCATTGTGTATGTCATTAACGTACATTTAACATTTATATGAAAAATATACTTTTATCATGTTTACCGGGTAATGTACATTTGAAACATACATAAAATTTATTCCTGCCTATTTACATGAAATATTAAGTTCGTGAACATACATTAAACATATGTTTCACACATGTGAAACGTATGTGGTATTTTTTCTGTGTAATGTCAGTTTGATGGTATTTGATTTTATAATGTATGGTTGTTCTCAAAGTCCGGTAACATTTACGAACCTGAGACATATTTGATGTTGTGGAGGGCTGCTAATAATGCGGGCTTGCTGGAATATGAATTCAGGTAGAACTGGTTTATTGGTGAAGATGCAAATGTCACAACACTGAACTGGACGTCTTTTGGGCCGATGTTGAATGCTTTGACGAAGTTGCTGACGAAGGCGATTTGTTTCTGGAAGTTGGTGGGTCCTTCACTGCCCGAAGAGTCTAGCAGGAAAACAATGTCAGCAGTGGAAGATGCACATGCTGTTCAAAAACAAAATAATGTCATTCACTGATTTTCACTGGGGCTTTGGAGTTGTTTTTTTCTTCACAAAAATCACTTACTGCTAACTATTATTATTATTCATTTTTTTTTTTTTTTTTTTTTTTTTAACTTGTCTACACTTTAGCTTTACTGAAAATTTCAATCTTGAACCATATTTATGATATATGTAAAATGTTGATAATTATTGTATTGTGCAAATATAACATTATTAACATCAATTAAGTTATTAAGATACAACATATTTGTTAAGAACATAGTAAGTTATTAGATTAGTTTAAACTTATTTTCTTATGTTTTAAAAAGGTTATTAACTACCATACCAAAAATATGATTAAATGTTATTAATGCAACTTTATCATTAAGTTGAAAGCTTAGTAAGACACAGAAACTGTTTCATTGCCATTTCCCATGCCTAAAAACCCAGTAGCAGCTTAATATTATACCAATTTCAAGTATCTTTTACAACAAGCTAAGACTGTATCCATTAAGGGAATTAATATTACAAAGAACATATACACATCATGGATAAACCAACATACACTAACAGAAAACTGGCCCAACAATATCCTCACCATGTCTCACAAATGACAAAAGGAAGTTCAGAAATTATAAAATTGATAATAAATGCAATCTTAGAAATTACTTACGTGTTTTAATACCTGTAAAAAGATAAATAAGTGTCACATTTATGAACAGTCAGACATAATGCAATATCAATTAATGCAAAATTAGTGCAATATTAATTTGAAGTAGTGTTTTACATCAATCCTTACAAAGCACAAGGTCAAAATATCTGAAATGTACTATGACAAGTCCAAATTCTGCATACCAAACCTTATATTGCATAAAATTAAAATATCAGACATATTTTGATACCTTCATGCATGTACCCTTTATAAAGTTCAAAGTTACAGTCATATCTGAAATACTTTGGCAAGTCTTCATTCTGGAATACAAAACACAAAGTGACAATATATGTTAAGTCTGTGTTATGTGTTTTAAAAAGTCATACAAAGCAGAACGTGACTATCTGACATACTTTCTGTAATATTAGTTTTTACAAAGAACAAGTGACAATGTATGATGTCTGTTTTATGTAGTTCAATTAAGTCTTAAAAATTGGAATGTGACTATCTGACTTACTTTGACAAGTTCTTGTTCTGATCTCTGCCTCCACAGTGTGAAGAGAATCGAATCCTGCAACCTGAAATGTAGAGTCCTGATTTGTTGCCATCATTTTCAGCTCATTTACATTCACCCTGTGTCCTATGCCTAAGGTGATCACTCGAGCCCCTGTCTTGTGAAGAAGAGCTGCCTCAATCCTGGTCTCAGCTCTTGGAGCTGACTGACCATCTGTCATTATGATGATGACCTTCTTGGCATTAGCTCTGGCACCATGAGCAGAACTGCAGAAAAGTTAACTTTCATGATTATGATGATGATGAAGGTGATGGTAATGATGATAATAATGATGGTGGTGGTGATGATGATGATGATGATAAAACCAATTTTTACTGAAACTACACTTTATAGCATAAATAAATGAAACTAATGAGGCACATAATTGTTTTAACTCATTATATAATCGGTTTCATTCATCATAACACATGATTTTCCACTGATCACTTTAGTCTGCTTCAGCATAATGTAAAAGGGTACGTATTGCTGGATATAAGAGAAAAGATCTATTTTTGGTATTAAGTTTAATAAAATTATTTTGAGAATTAAATAAACAAGAGCAAAAGAAAACAGGTTTTTGACAATTCTTATATTTTGGTGCAACTTTGTATCGCTATTTTCATTACCATGGCAACCATAAACTTCATAGTAAATGGTAATGTTTTGATAATTTTGACAAAAGCACCATTTTTGTCAATCTTAATGAAATGCATGATAGGTGGTCTCATAAAGGAGTGGATATACAAATTTTGAAACTGGGTTTCAAACATACATGTATCTTAAAGATTTTTAACCCCCCTCCCATATCGGCTTTTGTGATGTAACAACTATGATGTGTATTTTAGTGTTTATTACACTGAGTGTAGCTATTGTTATCAAAAGGGTCACAAAAAGAAGAAAAATCATTAAAAATGTTTACCGGTATATTTTTTACCTGCTATGATCTAAACTAGTTATCATTGAAAAATCATGTGCATGATGAATGAACAATGCTAAAGGCTATCTCTTTACTAACATATACATTGTACATGACACCAGCATGGTGGTACCTACACCTATAGATATATCATGATAAAGAAATAGAAAACCTAAAACAACTAAATCTAGTCCTACTCCCTACCTGAGTGCTGTCTGGCGTACAAAACGCAAGCCTTCGCCAGTATGAGTAACTCCAGAATGATAAGGAATTCTGTCAATGGCAGTCAAAAGTTGACGTTTGTTTTGATACGTATTCAACCAAATTCGGTTTTGGACATGTGTAGAGAATGTGACAACCCCTACTTGTACAGCAAATCGCCCGATATCAAAATCATTGGTAAAGTTATGAACAAACTGAAGCTGGGTCTTAAAATTTTTAGAACCTTCACTGGCTGAGGAATCCAGAAGGAAAATAAGATCTACGGGATCAGATTTGCATCCTGAAAAAAAGAAAAAAAGTTGCATTTCAGAATGCTGTTATGTGACTCCAATGGGATACACATACATTGTCTGTAAACCTTCTTTATAAAAATGTTCTGTCCTCACAACTCAAATTACCAAATGGACATATTTTCATAAATGTTTTTATTTAAATTAAAATTTACATTGATTCATATTTTACTGCTGAAAAGTAGTCATTCAATATCCAGTCTTAGATAAATTCCCATTCTGCAGTGAAGTACAAATTGATCTACAGTTTGAAAATAATGGAAGTTATGAGTAAAATTATGTTTGCATGAAAATCACAAACCATTCAAATGCACTGTTGTATCCAAATGGGCAATCTTTCATGTATTCGAGTACTCTTATATTTAAGTATTTCAACTGCTTTTATTTTCAACTCATAGTAGCACGTTATTGTGTATATCCACCTCAAATGATCAACAGTTTTTAAAATGCGTGGCACTAAAATCTTAATTTGCTAACGTGTGAAGAATGAGTTATATATACTGTAATTTCCAGTTAATGTGGTTGTCATTACAAATTAAATATTAGATAAAGAATACATACAATGTATATTATTGTCATTTGTAAAGGAACAGTTGAAACAAACAGTGCCACGTACCTGAAGATGGAGCACCTGTAATAGAAATCATACCAAAATCAGCACAAAAACTGAATATCATAGTAGTTACATCACAAACAAACCCACATCAATTTTTAATTAAGACTTTTATTTTGAAGTCAGAGGATGAGAAATGAAGCCAGAAGATTAGTAATGAGTTTGATTAAATATCAAAATTTAAAATGACCAAAATAGTATTCTGTGAAAAGACAACAACAGCAATAGTAGAATTCAATAAACATTTAACAAACCCTGAAATATATGAAAAAGATGATTATAATTATAAAGCATTTTAGCACATGCGAACTAAATCATTATGTTAATAATTATTAAACACAAAAATAAGAGCAATACATGTCATCAGACATACTACTCACAGGCAGTCTGTTTAATTCTGTTCTCAATGGTATGCAGTGTCTTAAAAGATGGCACTGTAAACATGAACTTGTCATCACTGGCTATACTCAGCAGCTGTGACTTGTCCACAGAACTACCAATTCCAATAGATATGACCTTCACCCCAGATGAATGCATTTTCATGGCTTCGTGGGCTGTTAGTGATTTCTCTGTTGACTGGCCATCAGTCAAAACAATAACCATTTGTTGTGAGTTGTTTCGACCTCCATGTGATGGCAGGAAGCTGTTTAGACGCACAAAGTTCAGTCCATCATCTGTTTGAGTGTTCCCACCTATATACTTTATTTGTTGTATAGCCTATGTACAGAAAATGCATGGTACTATTACATTAGTTATTTGGAGCATTTTATTTTGTTTATGAAAAAAAATTCTGTTACTTTAGGGATATATAATTTAATATTAAAATAACAAAAAGGATAAAAATACAGTATTAATCATTCTTTTATTTCCTAAAGGATTTGTATATTGCTGGATTTGTTTTCATATACATCCGTAACTAAAATAATTGTATTACAAATAGGCCTACTGAAGACCAGCTTTGTCTTGGATATATCTTGATATTCATTTAACCCTTTATATTTGTATTACAAGTTAGTAATAATTACTATACCTTCAAAAGAGTAGCTTTGTCTTGGATATATCTTAATATTCATTTAACCATTTATAATAAATTATATGATATTTGTATTACAAGTTTGTAATAATTATTACTTTATATACCTTCAAAAGGCTAGCTTTATCATGGTATTGGTTCAACCAGAATTCATTTTTTACTGCTGAGCTAAACGTAACAACGCTGAACTGAATAGCAGTCGGCCCCACACTAAAGTCCTTTGTGAAATTCTCAACAAACTTAAGCTGAATGTTAAAGTTTGCCTGACCCTCACTTCCAGATGCATCCAGCAAAAACACAATGTCAGCAGGTTTGTCGCTGCAAGCTGAAATGTTTAATTTTATAATCTATTTGCTTTCTTTCTTGAAAACGTGAAAAAATACTTTAAAAAGGACATGACAGAAATGTTATGATTTGTGTGTCTGACTAAAGCAAAAATGTTTAATTTCTGTTTACACAGTTACAAAATTAAAGACATTAAAATCATGGCATGTCTTTTAATGCTCTCCCTCCCCATTCCCTAACTTTGCTTTTTTCCATTGCATTTTGCATCAGTGAACAGTAAATAATTAAAATAAAATCTATGAAATAGTCAAAATAAAGTGACCATTTTCTACTTACCAGTACTACTGCATATGAAACAACCTTTATCTCACTTATAGATTCAAACATACAAAACCTATTTAGAATGTTATCATGTGCCATTTTGTCTGACTCGTCAAGATATATTTGATTTTCATACACAGAAACAAATAGAAACATGCAAATGAAGACCAGAAGAAAGTATAAATTAGGAAAATAAATAAATATAAAGAGCATGCAAAAAAAAGAGTAAGATCTTCATAAATGCATGCATCCTAAACCAATACAACATAAAATAACATATACCAACAGACTGTCTAAAATAACAAACACTTGTAGTGATTTCCATACAAATGATTACACACATAAACAATAAATACACAATAACTTCTTAATATTGACATTCTAAAACAGTCATCCTACATTTGGTGTTAAGTATATTCGTCAAAATTAAAGACAGTTTGGTTTAACCACAACTTAAATATTGTCATAATAAAACTATTACACCTTGAAGGTTTCCTGCTGTTGTCTATATTAGCTCGAAGGTGAAGCCTATCACCCCTATCTCATCACCCTGATTTTTGTTTTTTGTTTTTTTTGTTTAACAACACCACTAGAGCACACTGATTTATTAATCATCAGCTATTGGATGTCAAATATTTGGTTATTTTGACTAGTAAAGTGTGATCCAGCCTCCAATGGGTTTTGAACCACTGTCCTCAGCTTGAGAGTTCAATCACTGATTTAGTGTCACACAACACACATCATTTGAAATTCACTTGTTGAAATAATTTATATCACACTTTTCCAGTTCTAAGTATATTTAACTTTTAATAATTAACAGTATTTTTTGTTTAAGTATTTGTTTAGTTGTTTTGCGGAGATTTTTGTGTGACGGGGGGGTTTCTGGGATTTTTAACATTATTATTGTATGGTACAAATAAAAATAAATGATCATCATACTATCACCAAAAATGTAAACATGCCAGTAAAAATGCCATGTTTAAACAATGTGCATGCATAACTTACTTTTATAATCTGTAAAAACAAAATATGAGTGTTTAGTTCAACAATAAAAAGTTAATTCTATATTCAAATTATCACACAATATATTACAATTGTTATTTTTGTATTACATTTATTGCTGTAGTTAAAGGAGATAAAAAAAATATATATTTATACATTTATTATTGGCTATTTTTACGGGTGAATCTGAATCTCTAAACATTAAAACAAATTAATAAGGTGTATGTAAGATAATATGCATACATATAAATAATTATATAAGGATATTTAATTTTTTAGTCTGTAATTAATGTTTGAGATAAAATGCACATACAGTGAACATGTATACAACTTTATTTTTTAAAATAAAATTGTTTTTAAAGTACTAATTGTAAATACAAAGCCTTCTCTTAAAAATATGAATACCATATTAATGTAGAAAAACCTGCAATATAAAAATTTCAAAACAATTTTTAAAATATTTATTAACATTTTAGCTGTCACTTAAGATAATCTACAGCATGTCATGGTGTTTGTAACCTTGACATCATTGATATATATATCCACACAATTCCTTATACCTGAGATTAGGTGATTGATTTTTATTAGTACTGCTATTTGAAAATAAAAGGTTTTTGTTAAGTTGCAGGCTTTCCCACGTGTTCAAGAAGCTGCTTACTGTCCCACTCACCCTTGCATGTTATTGCATGAATCTCCTTCTCAATTGTCTTCAGAGCATTAAAGTTGGCTACTGCAAACACGTGCTTGCTGTTCGATGCTATGTTCTTCAGCTCATCATTTTTTATCCCAGAACCAATCCCTATAGATATGACCTGCACTCCTGTGTGATGCAGCAATGCAGCTTCTTTAGCCGTCTCAGGAGGCTTGGCTGACAGACCATCTGTGAGGACAATCAGGAACTGCTTCACATCACCTCTGGCACCATGGCTTGGAGAAAAACTGTTCTCCCTGACAAACTTTAGACCCAGATGAGTTTGAGTGTTTCCAGAGGTATAGTGGATTTGTTTGATTGCATTGAGGATACCTGTTTTGTTTTCATGGTCGTTGAGATAGAACGCATTTGTGGGTTTGTCAGAGAATGTAACAGCACCGATCTGAACAGCATTAGGACCAATAGAAAACTGTTTGGCAAAAGTGGTGACAAAGTTAAGTTGTTTCTGAAAGTTAGCAGATCCTTCAGAGCCAGAAGCATCCAGTAGGAAAACAATATCTGCAGGAGTTGATCTACATTCTAAAAAAAGTCACAAAAAAACATACAAACATACATACATACAGACACACAGATACACACAGATACACACACACACACAGATACACACACACACAGATACACACACACACACACACACACACACACACACACACACACACACACACACACACACACACA
>JAULBS010030839.1:0-10311 GCA_032355785.1 Symmetromphalus regularis
TGTGACAAATCACTTTTTAAAAACTGCTCTAATGTTTTATTAAATCTCAGAGTGGAAAAGAGCGGTAATCTACACTTTTGTCCCAAAAATATGTTTTGACTTCTTTTCTGCATATTTTTTACATCTATGTGACCAAGACTTGTATTGCCAATGTGTGTGATGAGATATTTTAAAATTCACAAGCATTGTTTATTCGGAAGTAATATACGACGCAATTTGGACAGAGGATGAAATTTGGCACTTTAGGATACATATGATTAATCGAACGAGTGGTTGTGATCATAAACATATCAGTAATAAAATGATGTTAGTTTTTGTCTGTTTTGCTGTTGTAGTTAGTCTCTGTTGATGTTAGTAAAACAGGCAACAAATAGAAATCAATAATCATCCAGTTTCACAGGTGTGTATGCAGAAATGTTTGCAGGAGGGGTCCATAATGTGTAACATCAGAAACCACCAAACCCCTGCACACATCCCTGTTTAGTATCATAATGTGAAGACCTGTGTAATTATTTTTTTACATATAAAGTTGTATTTAGTATATTGAAATAATGGCACTACATGATATATCAGTGGCAGATCTAGGTGGGGCCCCCTAAGTTTTAATATTTAAATAACATTTTTTAATTATTCTTATTATTTTTTAATTTATTTTTTTAATGATAAAGAATCAGAGGGTGCTTCAGCCCCCCCAATACATTTTCTGGATCCACCACTGTATATAGTATTGAGTACATAAATATCATGAGTATATAAATATACTGTAATACAAATGAAAGAAATTATTGTTTTAAAACTTTTTTGATTAACTGACCTGTGCCAACTTAACGTTACTTACATGTATGCAAGTGTCTTTTCAGTTATATGTTGTTCATATATAATCAGTTTTTTATATCATACAGGTGTTGATATGTTATCTGACAATAGCTGTTAAACATAAATGTGATTAGAAGATTAGCAGATTTGTTTGAGATAATGGACAGCTCTCAAACTGTGTCTGTGATCTTATTATATTTGTTGTTACGGTAAATAATGAATATTTTAACTAACTTATTGAGAATATTACTAATATCTAAGATATTTATAGACAGGTTTATTTATTTAGTCAGAGAATGTTACTGGGTAATGCATAGTCATATAATATAATCCAGCAAGTTTTCCAACACTATAGGATAAATACAGTAGTGCAAATTTATTCAGCAGGACAGACAGCATCATTGGAAGTTTTATCCTGGTAAACTGTAAGAATATACAGTCAGGGGACAATATTTCAAAATCTGAGGTAACCAGAAGTCGGTTCACTTATTTTTTTTATCTATGTAACGAATTGTTCTGTTACCTGAATTACATTTGCTTAACCCAAGGGTTACTTGATTGATTACCTCAAAGTTAAGTTGAAATTATATTTTAAAGATTCCTTTTTTCTATACGCACTGGCCATGCTACTTTCACTTCATCTACAGTGATGTTCCAAATGCCTGTTTTTTAAAGCTCATTATGCGATGTTTAGTATTTTAAAACTTTTGTCACACTTTTGGATTCCTGTTTACATTAAAACCGTTTTCAACATTTGTAAAATTATAGGCTTGCAATATAATGTTGTCTACTGGTTTGCTGTGCATTAAGTATCTAAAAATCAGTCTAAAACATTTGTCAGTATACTAGCAGTACGTCAGTGTGAACAGAACTTTCTTTAATCATGAAGTTCGCAAGTTTTAATTTCTGAACTTCTACAGGTCACGACATAACCAATTTGCAGTTTGAATAAATTTAATTTTGCATAACCAACACCTAAATAAATTATAAAACGGCAGTTCACGTAAAATATTGTGCCTTGTACAGTGCTGGTATATACTGTAGTGTGGGATATACATGGTACAAATAGTGACAACAGCCACTGTTGAGGAGTTTGGTCCCATCAGTCATGTCAGTTTGGTCTGAATATCATCTGGAGTAGAGAGTTGGTTTTTACATGATTGCGTGAGGATTTTAAAACATTTGGCAATTTTAGCAACCAAACATAAATAATAACAAATAATTTATAAAAAATTATACTTGAAGAATATTTTTAAAATATTGTAAGTATTATAATAAGAAAACACTCATAACAGACATTGGTATTGGCCCAAAGTGTTTTAAGTATTATTATAATACAAATTAAATTATATAGCTATACATCTGATACTAGGCCATAGGATTCCACAGTAATGATCATACCAGTAGCATGTCAGTACCAAAATTTTTTTTCCCATTATTTTCGTATCACTGCTGCATTATTTTGGATTACCGAAAAACAGTTTCCAATGAGTTCCCCTGATCCAAAAGCACGGAACTGAAAACATGTTTCCCATAAAATTTGAAATCCTATGTATTCCCAGAATAGTAGGAATATCTAACATTTATATAAGACTTAATTTCTGCTGCAAGGTTTGGTTTTAGATTAATTTCAAGAAAGAACAATAATTGCTACAGTACAATGACATATGTTTGTTTCTGCTAGCAATTCCTTCATTTCTGTGCTCTGTTGCTATGGGTTTTTTTTATTCATTTGTTGCATAAGCAACCCCTGCAATTAAGAAAATGTCCATGGCAAAATAAATGCTGTGGAGAAATAGTGTCCACGGCATTTTCCATGGCAATTTTAGCATTTACAAGTTTCCAACTATGAGTTTCCTAAGGAAAAAAATACATATTGGAAACAAAACAAAAATTTAGTCCATGGCAAAAAAAGTGTCACGTAAAATGAAAAACTTTGGCTATCGCCTCAGCATTGCAGACTGCCATGGGCAATTTCACGGGTTGCATAAGGATTTCAACTTTGATCATTAAATATCACCCAAAAAAATACATTTCACATTTGTAAAGGTGAGACTCTAACATTTTAAAATTATTTATTATTCATTCAGGAGCATTAATAGGAAACATTGTATTCTGACTAAGGCCAGATAAAAAAATGCTTGTTTAGTGTCCCCGCTCGACCTGAAAAATTCCCCCGACCTCCAAATATTTTTTTTTCTTCAAAAAACCCTTCAAATAAAGTATTAAAACTCTCAAAACAACATTTTCCCACCTATTATAGTGAATGCATAATCACTGACAAACTTGAAACTTCTGTTCTGTTTAAACATTTTAATACATTTTTATGTTAAATAAATGTAGTTGAGCTTTCATTTGAACAAAGATTTTTATAGCAATTTTATTGTTTTCTTGTTCAGTTTCTAGCTAGAAAGTGTCTATGGTCTTCTCTGCCTTCCTATCATTCCTTTTGACCATGAATACCATGGTTAGTTTTCTTCTTCCTGTACACCACCATTCTACATACAAAATAAAGAATACCCTCCCAACCTGAATAAATTGAAATGGGTGGACACTAAACAAGTTTTTTTTTATGTGGCCTAATCTATGCAACTTGAGTTTAGACTTTATATACTTTGATTGTAAACAACAGGTCATGACACTACATTTTAAAATTTATATTTATGGTGAAGGTGTTATGTTTTTTATCTGATTGTAGATTGTAGATGTTTTATATTTGTTGTAGTATGATTAACTGAATTTGTAAGTGTGATGTTTAGAAATGTGCCAAGAATATACAGACTTTAGTTTATGCTTGTTTTGCTGTTAGTTAAACAGGCAACAAAATAAAATCAATGATCAATCACTGTTTTCCAGGTATAACAGCAGAACATTTTGAAGTAGGGTAGTTCATATTTATATAAACATCGGTCTTCAAGAAACTGTATACAAAACATTTGAAAAATAAATTTAAAAACTATTTAATTGTCTTTGGTGGACACAGTATTTCACAAAATATGTAAATTCCCAGAACTAAATTTTTCTTTTTATTCTATCCTTGTTCTAATGTACATGTAGCTGATGGAAGAACAAAAACCAAGATCAAAATCTCTGGTACCCTCTCTTGTAGCACAAACAAAGAATGTGGTCTAATGTGTGGAATTTATGAATAAGAGTAGAAATAGTTCCAACTGATCAGAGGTCATGACTTGTCAAATTTACATTCTTTTGGTAGACCACATGTGAGTTTACCCAAATTTATCACATGTCTGTATTCACCCATTGCAGTGAATTAAACTGAATTCCATAATTTCCTTCTCTATGTTGCACCCAGTACTCTATGTCTGTTGTAGTAACCAGAGATACTCTCTTGTAGTACCCAAAGATACTCTCTTGTAGTACCCAGAGACACTATTTTTCAGGGCCATACCATGATCAAAGTCCTAGTGGGAGGGGGGAGGGGGCACTACTTTTTATAAACAAATTTGTCCAAGGATGCCAAGCTTTCTAGAAGTTTAGAGGGTCCAGGGGTATACAAAATACATTGAATGAAACACTATAAAAATTAAAACCCTGAGATGTGTATGCTATTTTCTGGAGTAAAACAAAAAGGTGAGATTCTTGGGGTGGGGGTAACTGCCCTCACATGCACCCCTACCCTCCGAGGGTACAGCCTCTCTTTGTAGTACCAAGAGATACTCTCTTGTAGTACCCATTGGTACTCGGTGTTAAAATGATACAATAGTTAATAACCAACCTGACTTCTTGACACCTGCCACATATACTGAACTCCCTCATTTCCTTCTCCATGTTGGTGCAGGGGGGATAATGACACTCATAAAATACACAGCTGTCTTCTGAAATAAAAATTTCATTTTAAAAATCGTCACTTTTAGTAAAACAAGGGCATCTTCAACTTTAAGGCCGGTATGGCCATGGCCGTACCCTTTTTTAAGGGGTATGGCCATGGCCGTACGACTTTTTTAAGGGTTATTGTCTGGCCATACCCCTTTTTTTCTATTATTTCTTATTTCTGCATAAGTAACAGTTCACGGCTTGGAATATGAAGTGATCGGACTTTTACATAAGAAGTGGCTTGAATTTTCAGATAACTTTTCTGCGCAATTGTAATGCACTTTCTCCGCACATATGTGATACCCGTTAATCCCCAAATCCACGCAAATGTAATACCTGTTAATCCCCAAATCCACGCAAATATAATGCACCTATCATCACACGTGGCTGGCAACTTGCAGGACTAGAGGTTTATTAACAATTTATAATTACACTTTTATTACGTTCTGGTGTTGTAAGTTTTGTTTTCAGTAGTTTTTAATAAAATATTATGAGCAATTATCACTTACAGGTATTTTAAAGTTTGTTAATTTT
The DNA here is from genome assembly GCA_032355785.1 of Symmetromphalus regularis. Lineage (NCBI taxonomy): Eukaryota > Metazoa > Mollusca > Gastropoda > Neomphalida > Neomphalidae > Symmetromphalus > Symmetromphalus regularis. Next base: position 5,185 of record JAULBS010030839.1, read on the forward strand.
GTTTGAATGACCCATCACAAATGCACTATAGTTAGAAATACATGTGTCATATTATTAATGCAAATAACAAGGACTTGCATTTTTCACATGATCACATTAATTTCAAGATCTACAGTACTTTTCTGCTAATTAAAAACAGAAGCTTATGTGATAGTAGCAGTAGTTTTAGAAATACCACCAAAACCTAAAAGCTTGTGATTTAACAACGTGCCGAGTTGTCATTAAATAAGCATTCCTTTCTTATCAAGTCACCGTATGGCATGACTATGTTACACAGAATGCTAGGAGTGTTAATGTGACCATTTCTCATCGTAACACATTTGAACAGACCCTAGAAAAGAAGACCCAGTTTGTTGGCCATGGTGTGTAATATACTGGGAACTACATGTATAGTTAAGGGAACACTTAATTTATTCAGAAAACACTTATAAACAAATGACTGTGGAATTCAGTTCTCTAAGTAAAGTCAATATCTGGTCCATGTTCCGTGGCATAGAATTCCAAGGGAGACAATCCGTCATTTGATCTCCTGCATACTCAGAAGATGTATTTGTGTCAATGCTGATGGAGCATGGAGCAGATATTGACTTTACTAAGACAAACTAGTTCCACAGTGTCATTTGTTTACACATTTTCTGAATGAATTGAGGATTCCCTTAAATATTGTTCTCAGTATATGTAATAATAAATATATTGCAAGCTCTAATTATTTAGAGTTACTTACATACACATGTATGCACACACACACATAGAGTGTGAGAGATATGTACAAATTAAAAAAGAGGAATTTGGTGAACATCTACATTGTATTTATTAGCATACAACCATACCTTCTGTCTCTACTATTTCACCATTGGAATTGTAATACCGGTTACACACTGGTTCTGGAAAATGCTAAAAAAATAAAAGAATATTTGTAAATATTTGCTTGCTGTTTACACAATGTCTATAGAAAATGCTAAAAATTAAAACAATATTATACATGTATATAAATATTTGTACTTCCATTGCAACATCCCTGTTACAGTATTAAATGTTGTTGGCCAATGGTTAAATCCACAGGATTACTGTATATTCTATATTTAATGCCCCTTCCTAATTAATGCCTCGACCCCCTATTTTGCAATATAAAAATGACTTACCCGAGCATAAATGCATGATCATGTTGTAGTATCCAAAGCATGTAACAAATGCACACGCTAGTAATCTGTATTGCACAAAATATTTAACATTTAAAACAGGATTTCAAACTCACAAAATGTAACGCACCTGTGGGCATTAAATAGGGAATGTACGGCACATGTAAGTCATAAATGTATGACACCACCAATGTGTTTTTTTATGGATCAGACAATATGTATTCTGGATGAAATGGAATAAAAAATAAAATTATATTTTGGTCTGTTTTCTATTTAAATTTATCCACTGATCATATCAGAATGCGCAGGATGGAATAAAATTGTAAACATTTTACAGCAAAAATATCGCTGTAATAGATACAGGTCCGTAGCCAGCATGTTTAGTGGGGATATCGAAATTCCATGTAGACAGAACTCATAAATTAAAAAATGAAACAAAATAATTTATACATATATATAATTTTTTTATTTTAGCAGGACTCTCGATCCTGCAGGAGGATTGTCCAATTACGAGCCTGAGATATATAATTTTACAATCATTTTTAATTATTATTCTAAGCCTATGCATTGTAAGAGGTAAAGATACAACCTTCCCAAAGTACAGTTTTATTTTTATTTCACCATCTTGATTTTTTGAGACATCAGATCTGTAGACCAAGTAACAGAAAGCAATTTAAGGCCTGATGGCACTTTCAAATGGCACCATGATGTTTTAAACTGCTTACAGGTGTGACATTTTATAATGGCTGCAGATTCAAAATGGCCACTGATATTATGACTCACTTCTTCTAAAGGATCTCCCTGTAGCTGTTGAACTGTTATCCAGTATAAACTCTGTTCTCGATGTTTACGAGACGGTTCATCAAGATAGGTGAATGAGCATTTGTGCGGGACTAGATTTAAATTTTCCATTCTGTTATCAACTGTTACTCCATTCCGGTGGACCACTTTCCAGCCTGGTGCTATGCCTCCTGAATGCCTTTCCCTGAAAAAAACAGCAAATACAATTAATTACTATAAATAAGTTCTACAAGTCAATAAACAGGTAAGTTCTGAGCCATGCTGGTTCTGATGGTTTAGCTTTGAGCCAACCTCATTATTTTCTAAAGCCAGGCCCATGCAGAGTCGGGGCCAGCTGGTATGGGCCTACAATTTTGAGGGAGCCTACTCCTGGTATTTAGCAGATTACAAATTTAAAATACTTAAGGAGCAGTTTGAAATGGGGGTCTACATTTCCCATCTAGCCTGGGCCTATTACCAGCTTTGCACGGGCCTGTCTAAAGCATACAGTCTTATGTTGAATATGATCCTCCAACGCAAGCTTACAAAATCTTTTTTCATCCAAAAATTTCTCACATTACAACCAGTTTGTCACCCAGATGCCAGTACATTGATATTTAACGATATATTTTTTTTAAACCCCTCTCCTTCCCCTTCCCTGTTGGTGCAGTGGTTAAGCTATCAGACTTGTGACTAGTACATGTAGGTACAGGGATTAAATGTCAGTCAAGGCATGGGATTTTTAATCTCGGTATCAGCTCCAACCCAGAATGAGTGCTCTGCAAGGCTCAGTGGGTAGGTGTATACCATATACACCAACCAGTGGTCCACAACTAATTTATCAAAGGTTGTGGTATGTGCTATTCTGTCTGTAGGATAGTGCATATTAATCAATATGCTCAGATTTGGGATATCAGGAACTGCTGGTTGAATTTCTAATAGGCCTGTCAACTATCCAGCAAGACCTAGCAAGTAATGAAAATAAAAACACAATGACATACAAAATAGTTATTTTGTGAAGTCTATGATTGTCATTGTTTTCAGTTACTTGTCATGAGTGCTGTTAACAACCCACATATCTCTATTTTAAAACATTAAATAAACTGTATACATAAATAACAAATGAGACCGCCAGACTCCAGTGACACTTTAGTGAGTAGCAGAATCCCCGACTCGCTTAAATATTGTACACCACTTACTGGTTTACTGAAAATGATCTACTTATACATATTTGTACAGGTAGGACTCATTACATTTCCACCTAGATAATATGTAAAATTACACTAGATTGGTTAGAATATTTTTTATTTTATTTTTTATTAATTAACAACACCACAAGAACACATTGATTTATTAATTATTGCTTAATGGATGTCAAACACTTGGTTATTTTGACACATAGTCAAGAGTGAGACAGCCTCAGAAGGGTTTTGAACCACTTTCATCAGCTTGAGAGTCTGACATTCTACCAATGGACCACTGAGGCTCGCTGTATGTTTGATAACTAATAGTGAAAGTAAAGTTTGTTTTATTTAATGATGCCACTAGAGCACATTGATTTTTATCTTAATCATTGGCTATTGGATGTCAATCATATGGTCATTCTGACATATGTATTTAGAGGAAACCCACTGCCTCCACTCTTTCCGATAAGCAGCAAGGGGTCTTTTATATGCACCGTCCTACAGACAGGACAGCACATACCACGACCTTTGATGAACCAGTTGAAGACCACTGGCTGGAATGGAAAATAGCCCAAACTGCAATTGGGTTCACTGGCTATTGGACACCAATCATAAGGTCTGACATTTATTTAGAGGAAACCCACTGCCACCACATAGGCTACTCTTTCCTATAAACAGCAAGGGATCTTTTATATGCACCATCCTGCAGACAGGACAGCACATACCACAGCTTTTGATGAACTAGTTGTGTAGCACTGGTTGGAATGAGCCAGCCGCTGATAAGTTTTGAACCGCTGTCTTCACCTTGAGAGTCCGACATTCTACCACTGGACCGCTGTGACTCGCTGTATGTTTGTTAACTAATAGCTGCTGGATAAACAATGTGCTGGGGTGTCATTAAACAAATAGTTTTTTTCTTTCCTTGACATTATAGAGATATGGCAACACACAAGTTAACTTGCCCTGCTCTGTATACACACAGTCTCCTGGCTCACGTGAATAGGCTAGGAATACTGACAAATCTTTAACTGTATAAGCTATGTATACTAACAACTGTTGCTTTGATTAGTAGCATGTCACTGGTTATTTATGTAAAGTATATCTATATCTACTGTATGCTCACTAAGTCATTATACTATTCTGAACTCCTAATGTATTTGCCTAACCCACAATTCTGTCTGAACAAGTTTTATTTCAAAGTGTCAGTTTTAGATTTATAATATCAGGCGCATGTACAAAAAAATATTTTTAAGAGGTGTCCATGATATATAGCATAACACAGACAAGGCAGAACAGAGGGGCTGGGGGACCTTAAACTCAGCGCTTTTGCCTAGAAGTGTTAGCCCCCCAAAGTTCACTTGCTTTCACCTTGCCTGTAACATCTGCTCTCAAGGAATTGAATACAATATTTTAAAAACCATTTTTAAAAACCCATTTCCCAGGTATGGAAATGTTTCAACAGCCAACCCCATCACACCTATACAAAAACATAAATATTATTTTCATAAAATTATATAGAATGATGTAATTACTTTGTCCAAACTGGCACATCTGTCTAATTAAGTTTGCTTTATTTAATGACACCTCAAGAGCACACTGATTTTTATCTTATCATCGGCTATTGGACGTAAGTCATAAGGTCATTCTGATATATTTATTTAGAGGAAGCCTGCTGCCACATCGACTACTCTTTCTGATAAGCTGCAAGGGGTCCTTTATATGCACTGTCCCACAGACAGGACAGCACATACCACGGCCTTAGATGAACAAGTTGTGGACCACTGGTTGGAATGGAAAATAGCCTAAACTGCAAATGGGTATACTGAGAAGGCAGCAGGGTATGGGGATGTTTCGAGGAGTGGGATGTAGCTCAAATGGTAGTGTCCACCTGTGAACCGGTCGGTCGTCAGAACGATCCTTCTCAGAGGACCCATCTACAGTTTGGGTAATGTTCTGTTCCAACCAGTGGTCCACAACTGGTTCATCAAAGGCCATGGTATGTGCTGTCCTGTCTGTGGGAAGGT
>JAULBS010030850.1:0-10310 GCA_032355785.1 Symmetromphalus regularis
TATATTTATGTTTTGTATTTATGTTTATTCAGCTGATGAGTTGTAAAACTTAAAGCAATAAAGAACTTGAACTTGAATCTACCCATTGAGCCTTGAGTACCACTCACACTGGATTGGAGCCGGATTAGAAATCCCATTGCTCGTCAGAGATTTTATCCCAGTACCTACCAGCCGGTTGAACTACTTTGGAATGAAGTCACTTGAAAATCACAAAACATTTGTTTATACCTTAAATAAGACTGGAAGTAATTATTTTATTTCTGTTGATTATGATTTTCTGTTTCAATCAATTTGTGCACAATTTAAATATATATAAAACTTATATATAATTTATACATTATTAATTTTATTATTTAGTTTAGACCAGTTTGAGCAAGTGGTATAGAGTCGATTTTTACAAAGAACTGCTTATTTGTACTAAAAAAAAAATGTGTACGACAAAATTAACTTTGTAAATCTTTCAAAGAGACATATTTGTAGTGGACAGGGCAACCTTCATTGCTTGCCTTGAATGCCAGAGTAGAAAGCGGATTTATATTATCTGGAAGCAATCTGGCACACATAGGTCTAGGTCATAATTTGCATATTATTGACTGGTACTTGTTATTAGTTATTATTACTTTTTCATGTTTTTCCATGTGTGTTCTATTGTTTATAATATTTGGTGACGTAATCGTCAGAAGGCGTACTATGGAAAATATATTTTATACTCTTAGACTGAATTGCATTCTTAATACGTTATTGTTTTCAATTATAATCCTGAAATCAATTATCATATATTGTTTTAAGGACGACCCAAGTTAATTTAGTGCTTGTCTATTATTATGGTTTTTCGTTGTAATTTTTTTTTATTTTTTTTTTTTTATTTTTTTTTTGGCTCAAGACATGCTTTAATTATTATTTTCTCCTGTTCTTCTCCATGCCTTCTCCCCATCCTCCGTTCCTCACGTCTCCTATGTGAAAGGTCATTCAAACAGAAAACCATTGCATTGTTTTATTTAAAGACACCACAAGAGCCCATTGATGTATTACTCATCGGCTATTGGATCGTTCGCTCTACATATAATGCACACGGAAGTTCAACCTCACATTTTTTCGAGATTATTATTTGATGTTTTTGTAATCCTGTGATGCTATTTCTTACAATATAATAACGCTAATTCTCTTCATTCGATTTTTTCACAATGGATTTTTTGGTTTTACATCATTGATTTTGGGGATTTATAACTACTGGAGTTGCGGGATGTTTATTTTTTTCTGTGATACATTTCCGCTGACGTGCTGTTGATTTGATTTTTTAATATATTATTGTTGAATAAACATATTTGTGTTCCAATTCCCAAATATAAATTTTTATTTTTAGTTATTTAATTTTGTGACACAAATTAAAACATTGTTATTTATTATTTATGCTTAGTTTTTAATATATACGCAATTATACAAAAGTCTTTAATTCATTTGAATTAATGGAATTTTATTTCTGCAGTCGTTTGAAGTTCATTGCTGTATTTATTCATTCATGTGTAGAGTGAACAATGGAAACACAGACATTGTATTATGGAGGAGTATCACAAATAACCATAACGTATTCGAGGGTGTGTGTGTGTGTATGTGTATGTGTGTGTGTGTGTGTGTGTGTGTGTGTGTGTGTGTGTGTGTGTGTGTGTGTGTGTGTGTGTTAAACCTTTTATAATGTGTATATTTTGATACATATAATATATAATAGTTAACGTATGTCAATATTCATGTGAATATGTTTGTTTTGTTTGTTTGTGTATGTTTTGTGTGTGTGTGCGTGTGTGTGTGTGTGCGTGCGTGCGTCAATCTAGCCAAGTTATCTCATTCCCTCATTGTGGTCATCTTGGCCGCGCTATCGTTTAGAGAATCAACTTGGAACGATACATACTGATGTTGACAGTGGATTGTCGTTACAGATCGAATACAATTACCACATTGTTAATTATAACCTACTCAGGAGGTAATCCATGCTCGTTTTAGTGGAAACTTCCACGGCCTACATTTTGACCAACAAACACGACCGATATTTAAAGAAGAACCAGCTGCCATTAAGTACTATGTACAGTGCTTCAACCAACTGGATGTCTGACTGGGCCATGTTAAACACATACTATCACAGTTACAGTGTCAAAAACTGGTGGCAGTCGTCATAAACTTGAAAGTTAGTATCATCTCAACTCAAATGTATAATTGTTCGTACCCAGGCACACGCAAAGCTGCTAATAGGACCAGAGCAGATGGTAGATGTAGGCCTATTCGTACCTGTAATAGTCTGATAGAATAAATATGTTGAAACACATAACATCACTGTTATCATGTCTAAAACTGGTGGCAGTCGTCATAGACTAGACATTTAACATCAGTTGAGTCAGTTGTGTTTGTAATTGTTTGTACCTGTAATAGTCTGGTAGAAGGAATATGTTGAAATACATAATATTACAGTTATCATGTCTAAACCTGGTGTCATTGTCAAAGACAAGAAATCTAACATCGCATTTACGACGTCTAAATAGTTGCTATGTCTAAATACGGTGCCAGTCGTCATAGACTAGAAATCTCATATCATAGTTGCGATGTCTAAATACGATGGTAGTCGTTAGACTAGAAATTTAACATCACAGTTGCGATGTATAAAAACGGTGGCAGTCGTCATAGACTAGAAATCTGACATCACAGTAGCGATGTATAAAAACGGTGTTAGTCGTCATAGACTAGAAATCTAACATCACAGTTGCGATGTTTAAAAACGATGGCAGTCGTCATAGACTAGAAATCTAACATCACAGTTGCGATGTTTAAAAACGGTGGCAGTCGTTATAGACTAGAAATCTAACATCACAGTTGCAATGTCTAAAAACGGCGGCAGACGTCAAAGACTAGAAATCTGACATTACAGTTGTTATGTTTAAAAACGGTGGCAGACGTCAAAGACTAGAAATCTGACATTACAGTTGTGATGTTAAAAACAAGGGGGCAGTCGTCATAGACTAGAAATCTAACAATAACTTACTAACATAACTGAAGCAGTTTTGTTTGTAATTGTTCGTACCTGCAATGGACATGTTAAAACACACAATATGCATTACAATGTCTAAATCTGGTGTCATAAACTAGAAATGTTGCAATAATTGAATCAATTTTGTTTGTAATGGGTTTTTTCCATCTGTAAATCAATGGTGATAAGTTAAATGTGAATATTCTGGTATAAAAGTCTAGTTTATAACGACTGCTATCAGTTTTAGATATAATAATAAAATTATATGTCTTTTATTTTGCTTGCATTATGTTGTGTTTTATGTTCGAATCTTTGATTTGTCATTTATACACTTCATTAATCACAGATGCTCAATTTGCAGAACATTCTCAACCATTCTGTTGGTTTAATTCCAGTTAAATAAAAATCATAAAATATTTTTTCATCAGGGTATCTTCTGGTTACTACTTTTCAGAATTAACAAATATTTGACATCAAATAGCCGATGATTAATAAATCAATTTGCTCTGGTGGTGTAGTTCATATAGATAGATAGATAGATAGATAGATAGATAGATAGATAGATAGATAGATAGATAGATAGATAGATAGATAGATAGAAAAAAGAAAGAAGAAGAAAAAAGAAGGGTCATTCCATGTCAGATCAACAAATGGCTTTCACCACTACGTCTTAGAATTGGCCAAAAAAAGTATATGTCAAAATATCCATTAAAACACTGATATCTTGAAAATTTTAGCTTAATGGGATGGTTTTCAAATTTTGGCAGAGGTTTGAAGTTCTGTGTTTTTGTCAGATTTGTGGCATTTTTTGACAGGAAATAATTATCACAGAGCTTTCAAATTTGGTGTTTAAACTAACCAGAGAATGGGGAAATCCAAATATCTAGTCATATTAAGTGTACGATGTGTTGGGAAGAAGTTGTTGTACCATATACCACTTCAAATTTTATCAATAATATTTGATGTCACATACAAACACGGCCATATCTCTAGGGATATAGGTCACACAGCTTTGAAACTTCACTGATTTATTCCTCATATATGTGTTATCAGCCAGTAAAAATATCAGAGATGTGTTCTGCCTACTTTGGATTTTATGATTTTTTTTAAATGGTCTCCATAAGATCTGCCGTCTAAGATAGATCGTGACGTCACCATGCATGATGTTAACAGAGCACATACTGTTGATGATGCTGTGATCACTGATAAGTAATAAAGATATTCCCGGTGTACATCACTTGTCAATTAAATATTAATGCATGCGTGTTAATTTCTGTACTTGTCAATTAGGCGACAGTGTCTGGATGTTCATTTCAATGTATATCCAAGAGTGCTACCGCGTACAGTGTTTGCGCGAACTTACAAACACACTCAAGAATGTTATTCTAAATTCTGTAAATGGTTGGGAATAGGCTAGAACAATTACATGCCGAATCGCCCACACTGTATAATGTTCATATCTTTATTTGCATATTTCTCATTAAATGTGATCGATTTTGAATAATTTTCCAAATTACGGTGTAATGACCGGCCACGATACTTAAAGCCGCCTCGATGTCGAAGCTGTTTTCAGTTTTTACAACAGTATTTTAAAATATGCATATAGCTAGGAATCAAAAAAGGTATTCAAGCAAAAAAGAAACAGTGCCATATAAAAAAGTAAAATTATACGAACGCAAATTAATTCACAGAAGAATGGACCAGTTATTTATAGATGTATCTACAACATATTCTCTATCAATATTACAATATCATGATATAAGATATGAATAACCTCTTTTAAAGTTTAACAAAAACAAAAAAGTAACAAAAAACTACTTTTTCACAAGTCGTCATTCATAAGTCTTATAGTCAGTGTATTTCAAGAGCCGTATTTGATCAGCCTTATATCGGTGTACTAGCTGTATTTCAAGCCTTATAGTCGGTGTACTTCACTAGCCGTATTTCAAGCCTTATAGTCGGTGTACTTCACTAGCCGTATTCCAAGCCTTATAGACTGTATACTTCACTAGCCGTATTTCAAGCCTTATAATCGGTGTACTTCACTAGCCGTATTTCAAGACTTATAGTCGGTGTACTTCAGTAGCCGTATTTCACGAGCATTGTAGACTGTATACTTCTCTAGCCGTATTTCATTAGCCTTATAGTCAGTCTACTTCACTAGTCGTATTTCAAGCCTTATAGACTGTGTACTTCGCTTGCCGTATTTCATTAGCTTTATTGTCGGTCTACTTCACTAGCCGTATTCCAAGCCTTATAGACTGTATACTTCACTAGCCGTATTTCAAGCCTTATAGACTGTATTCTTCACTAGCCGTCTTTCATGAGCCTTGTAGTCGGTCTACTTCACTAGCCGTATTTCAAGCCTTATAGTCGGTGTACGTCTCTAGCCGTATTTCACGAGCTTTATAGACAGTGTACTTCACTAGCCTTATTTCATAAACCTTATGTAAGGTGTACTTCACTGGCTATATTGCATGAGCCTTATAGTCGGTGTATTTTACGAGCTTTATAATCGGTGTATTTCACTAGATTTATTTTCACAAACCATAATTTCAAGTAACGTACTAGTATTTCAAGTAATATATTTACTATGTATTTCATATGACGTATTTTACTTGCAATATTTCACATAACGTATTTTACTTGCTGTATTTCACGTGATATATTTCACTAGCTGTATTTCACGGTACGTATTTCAAAAGCCATTTTTCACTTCATGTATTTTGTCGTATTTTACGTCACGTATTTTACTAGTTGTATTTCACGTGATTTATTTTACTGGCCGTATTCACGTTTCGTATTTCAAAAGCCATTTTAACATTACTTATTTTGCTAGCTGTATTTCATGTCACTTATTTTACTAGCTACATGTATATTTCACGTAACGTATTTTATTAGCTGTATTTCACGTCATTTATTTAACTAGCTGTATTTTAAGTCACTTATTTTACTAGATGTATTTCACGTCACTTGTTTTGCTAGCTGTATTTAACGTGACTTATTTTACTTGCTACATGTATATTTCACGTAACGTATTTTATTAGCCGTATTTAGGATTTTACACATGACTTTTACTCATGTTCTGCACTACTAAGATTAGTGCTTATGTCTCACTCCACATTCCACATATCCAGATTTGCTGAGGCTATTGTATGCCTTTCTTTACGTGATAATCGTTACCTCCCCGAGCTCATTCTTTATTCCTTGCTCCCTATGTGAAAACCGCATCCTGCCTTACTGAGGTTATTCCTTGCTAAGCATAAGTGCCGATTCTTTGCATTGGTGTATTAAGAAATACAAATGACAGCAGCTAACGTGAAAAATCATTATAATGATGAAACAGCTAGTTTAATTCACTTGAACCGTCTGAGGATATTTTGCGCCGAAGGGAATATTTTGAGCACATTTATTTGTGACACAATAGCAGGAATGTGTCAGTCTGCATTTTCTACAAGCCAAAATAACAGTGCTGGTATTAGAACTTTTTTGTCTTTGTCGATCGAACATAGTACTTAATATTTCTCTGAGAATAATACTAGAATGTAACTTATTTTCAATATCCTAGAGTTTTAACTTTAGGTTGGAAATGATGGAGCTGTCTTTCGTAAAAGGAAGATTAAGCTTCTATCTGACTTATTAACAAAATCGCGGTAAAAGCTTCTCAAAATGTATGGGTTTTATTGTGTGTTGTTTTGGATTTTTATTTTTTTACGGTGCGGTGTATACTTTGCAATTCCTAACTGACAATATTAAGGCTCGATTTTGAAATAACACGTATAAACACATCTCGAACTTTGAATCGACGGTCAACGAGAAATCGGCCCTTAAGTTCCTCGAAAGGAAGAGATTGGTTTTTTAACGACATCCCAACACATTATTTATTACGACCTATGGTGTATAGAGTAAACCCGCTTACGCCACATAGGCTACTCTTTAGCAGCAGACGCTTTCCTACAGAGAGGAGAGAACGTACCACGGCCTTGGATAAACCCTTTGTGGGTGATATTTCAGTGGTGTATACCTATCCATTGAACATTCATTCTTGGTAGGAGCCGGTATCGAGATAAAAATCTCATGGCTTGACAGATTTGATCTCAATACCTACCAGCCATAAGCCTGATAGCTTTACCACGGCGCCATCAGGACCTTAAGTTCGTCGAATACTGTTATAGGATAGTTTTGATTATTTTGTCTCATCGTCTAATCTGGGGCTTGTCTTAAAAATAAAACCCAGGTTGCTGATACCACGTTATTTGAATAATCACTATTTTTAGTAATGATATACTAGTATAAACGCACCCTTTAATAGCGTTAGTGTTATTGCTGTTGAGATTTCTCATTAATTTTTTGTATATATATGTATGTATGCCCACAAAAGAATGTCAGGTCAAATGTCGGAAGTAACGTGCTTATATCAAATAAATGTTCAAGCACGCTTGTTGTGGATACAAAGTCTGACATTTTTATATTTTTTATATAATATTATATGACCAAGTCGGACCGAATCATAGCAACAGCCATTTTGGAATTTACTGACGTCATGAAAAATGTATACACTGTGCTGGCTTCAGACCACAATTAATTTTGCTATGTTCTCTTATATAGGCACAGTACCTGCATTAAACTCACTAGGCCATTGACAGTAAACAAGAAACTTTATTTGCTAGTATGGATTTTACTCTCAAAAGGACATCTCTTGTCCAGCTTTTTTGTTTAAAATATTGATGTAAACAGATACACGTGGGCTAAAAAGCCAAAGCACACCCATTTCAGTGCATTTTACACAAATGTCACCCCACTTTCAGGGGCTGTAATGGCCAGAATGCAGCACACAATGCTGACAAAATGCACATACTTTATACACAAACTGCAGCCACTTCCCTATCAGTACCACCCTATCATTTTAGAACATAAAGCAGTTTACCAATGAAGAAAAATGGAACTACATTTTCTCTCGTATATATATATGTATGTCAGTATTATGGTAAATCGTGGGGAGGTCACTCTAGTCTGTGGCCTGCTATAGTCATCTGAACAATAGTCGAACTAGCCATCATTAGCCGTATGTGTGTGTGTCTGTGTGTCTATGTGTGTGTGTCTGTGTGTCTATGTGTGTGTGTATGTGTGTGTGTGTGTGTCTATGTGTGTGTGTGTGTGTGTATGTGGGGGAGTGTGCGTTTTTATGCGAGAGTGTGTGTGTGAATGCGTGCGTGTGTGTCCGTGCGTGCGTATGTGTTAATAATTTAAAATAACACGGCAATCCTTATGAAATGAGGACAAAGTTATGACAATTATTTATTTTTTTAAAGTGTATTGGTTTTTTTAATTATTAAGATAGGTTAAACTTTTGAAAAGGCTATAAATAACTTTAAACATAGTTCATTAATTTTAATTAAGTGGTATGGGATTGTCGAAAAACATTTTATGTATGTATTACTGTTGTAATATTTAAACTTAGATATGGCTCTATATATATAAAGGAATTTCACTTTAGATGAATGCGTGCAAGTATATAATAATGGCCGTACTCCGTGAAAATTAATTTTACTGATGCAGCAGATGTGTCGCCATTGATGCGTTTCCCTCCATCATCTCAGCTTTGTCTTGTGTCTGGTAATGTCAGTACGTTTTCTTAATTAAACCCTTAAGATGTGACAGACTACCTTAACAGCTCTACTTCATCAGTATAGATAAAACATCGTTTTGGCATCTCCGAGGTAAACTGGTGCGTTGTTAGTAAGTAGTATTTATTGCTTTGTTTCGTGGTAATATATGTGACAGGACATGACATTTCGTGCACTTTGTAATCAGATTTCGTATCATCCCCTGCCTGTGGTTCTACGATTGATCAGTATGTTTACCACGGTGTCTTAGTTTCAAGCGTATCGGATATGAACACATAACAGATGGAATGTCTTCTGTGTAATCTGCTAAAATAATTAACCACAGTGCAATGCGAGGACTGCCATGTAGCTGTGTCACAGATATAAGACTTTCCATAGGACGTGTAAGATATGTGTATACTTTCATAATACCTGTAAAAAATACACGTTTGTACTACTTTCAAACAAAGTAGACTTTTACATAGACTTTTCATAACCAGACCCAGGTTCCGGACCTCCTCTTCGATACCCCATCCCCCTTTATTTTTCCATTATAATTTGTCGTAACTAACTTTTGACACCCTCCAATATTATAAACCGAAAAATATATTTGGAAACTGTTTATAATATTCCTGCATCCGCTCTTGCTTTTATACAGAATATCAGAAAGAAATATTTTGAGAAATGTATCTTTATAACAATTTGGTTGCTATGCTGATTTGAAAAATGTGTATTTATAACAGTATAGTTACTTTGCTAATTTGAGAAATGTATCTTTATAACAGTATAGTTGCTATGCTAATTTGAAAAATTTATCTTTATAACAGTATAGTTGCTATGCTAATTTGAGAAATGTATCTTTATAACAGTATAGTTGCTTTGCTGATTTGAGAAAAGTATCTTTATAACAGTATGGTTGCTATGCTGATTTGAGAAATATATGTTTATAACAGTATGGTTGCAATGCTGATTTGAAAAATGTGTCTTTATAACAGTATGGTTTCTATGCTGATTTGAGAAATATATGTTTATAACAGTATGGTTGCAATGCTAATTTAAGAAATGTATTTTTATAACAGTAAAGTTGCTATGCTAATTTGAGAAAGGTATCTTTATAACAGTATAGTTGCTATGCTAATTTAAGGAATGTATCTTTATAACAGTTTGGTTGCTATGCTGATTTGAAAAATGTGTCTTTATAACAGTATAGTTGCTTTGCTAATTTGAGAAATGTATCTTTATAACAGTATAGTTGCTATGCTAATTTGAGAAATGTATCTTTATAACAGTATAGTTGCTATGCTAATTTAAGAAATGTATCTTTATAACAGTATAGTTGCTTTGCTGATTTGAGAAAAGTATCTTTATAACGGTATGGTTGCTAAGCTGATTTGAGAAATATATTTTTATAGCAGTATGGTTGCTATGCTGATTTGAGAACTGTATCTTTATAACAGTATGGTTGCTATGCTGATATAGAGAAATGTATCTTTTTAACAGTATAGATGATATGCTGATTTGTGAAATGTATCTTTATAACAGTATGGTTTCTACGCTGATTTGAGAAAAGTATTTTTATAACAGTATAGTTGCTATGCTGATTTGAGATATGTATCTTTATAACAGTATAGTTGCTTTGCTAATTTGAGAAATGTATCTTTATAACAGTATAGTTGCTATGCTAATTTGAG
>JAULBS010030861.1:0-24345 GCA_032355785.1 Symmetromphalus regularis
CCCCCCCCCCACCCCCCCCCCCCCCCCCCCCCCCCCCCCCCCCCCCCCCCCCCCCCCCCCCCCCCGCCCTGCACCCCAATAATTATGAATCAAGCATAACCTCATTTCCACTTGAAATTCAATGCTTTGAGCCTAAATCTGTTAGCCCTCTGCCCCTCCCTCAAATGTTCACTTGTTCCACCATGCCTGTTATATCAGACATTTTTCATAAATGCAAATAAATATGTGTGACCCTTAAATTGTTTTGAAAAGTATACACAGCAAACTCTGTTCTCTGAGCATAATACAAATGTCTACTGGACTACACCTGTATGTCAAGATAAGAACTCACCTCTTCTGATGACTGGTCGCTGATACCACAGTCTCGACAAGCTCTCCAGCTCAGAAGGCACGATTTTCCTTTTGGTGAGTCTGTGACAAGCGTGAAATCAAACACTCTGTGAGTGGGGCTGGGAGAGTGGGGTAAGGGAGATGACTGAAGTTCTATTACATCTGCGTGCAAGAAAAAATTCCACCATTCATTAACACATAATGAAATAGACTCAAAACGCACGAAAGATGACTCCAGATCTGTTCTGGGGTAATGGAGTATATAATAAATATCTGTTCATCTATGCAACATGTATGCAAATGTATGAACAAATGGAATGATATACATCTAAACCAGAATGGCAAAGTGACGATGATGTGTGTTTATGGGCTGAATTGTATAAAAATTAAATGTAAAAGGATGGTTTGTGTATAAGTGATGAACAGAAAAAAAGCCATGTGTCATTGAAATAGCAGTTATGGCTCTAAAAACTCAAAATTGCTAATTAAAACAAGATATGTGTAAAAACATATGTGATTTAAATATTAAAAAATACATCATCTCATTTACATTTCTTCTACTCATATTTACAGCGGTTATCTACGAATGTCATCATCAAACAGATGATCATAATTCACTTGATAAATGCCTTCTTTGAAAAGTTCATCATTAACTGGTACCTGCAATATTGTTACCCACAAGACCGGAGGATGAAGTCAGTCTATTTTCCTCTGGTCCTGTGGGTTCTGTTGTCTTGGAGACCGGACTGCTGGGGGCATGACCGTTTCTCGTGGACTGTTCTTGTGTAGCTGTGGAGCAATCGTTATTGTTGTTGTTGCTAGTCAACCTGTAGTTCAATCTCTTCCTCTTCAGGAATTGGGCAAAGCTTTTTCTCCAAGGGGATCCTTTTGCGCCGATTTTTTTCTTGGTGTCGTGGCTTGGCAAGTTTTTTGAATTGCGATTCACAGAGTTCTGCAAGAGATGAATAACAAATGTCAGGGCTTGTCAAAAGTACATATATCACCAATGTAATTTTATAAGAAATATTTTTTCAAGAATGTGAAGAAATTTAATGTCACATTAACATATACAGTACATGAGTATATTCTATTCCCCATGCCATTGTAGAATTTACCAAATCAAAAATGAAGAGTATCTGGACTAAGATAGCGATGATGCTATGGTAGAAATTTAAATTTCCAGTGGCTCAATTTTTGCTGTAAGGTTTTTTGTTGTTGTATTTTTAAGATTTTCTGGGGTACTTGGGGGTACTTGAGAGGGTAAAAATAAATTGTTTAGGACGGATAAAATTTGAAAAGTGAATATAGACCTAGTGTGGTTTTGCTCTTTCTGATACATATAAACACTGTATTCATCCACAAATTAAAGTACGAAAAAAATATAATAAAGCAAATGTTCTCAGTTTTGGACAAAAAGAATAAATAAAAATGTTATTAGTATCAGTAAGAATCAAATATCCTGCTAATTTGCTTGAGCTTTTTGACATCTTAACTCCTGAATATCAACATATAAACAGTAATGTGTAAAAAATATTGAAGATGGTGAAAAGAGTTGTCATTCAACAAAGTAAAAAGAATTTGTAAAAAAAGAAGAAAAAAAAAGAAGAAGGTTATTGTCCACCCTGTTAAAAGGATCCATCAACCAGTAAGGTAAATATGAACTATTTTCAGTGAATTATGTCAAATATATAAGTACAATAAAACTGATCATGGTGTGAAATACAATCCAGATATATACGGTAGTAGTAAAAGAAATGATTTAGGATTAGTGCTTGAAAATGTTTTTTTTCTGAACACAAGACTGAAAACTTTAACATCGTGCTGAATTGCACTGTCATCACTTAAAAGTTCTGAGATTTGGTTCCAGACTCTAAAGACTAATTTCTCAAATTCTTTAAGTAGACTTTGAACAGTTAATCATGGCTCAATCTTCAAGTCAAAAGGATTTTTATAAATGCATGTCCAAAGGTGTGTGAACTGCAGCTCCAGTTCCCTTTCTATATTCAACCAAAAACAACAGAATGCAAGTAATTAATCATTTATTTCATAAACCAGACAACATTCATGGCAGAAATTCTGGAATTAGATAACCGCCTCATTTAAGAGGTGTGTGTGTGTGCAGTAATATCACAAATTGTGCATGTGTTTGATGCCAATGGACCAATACTGTGACCACCCCATGAAAGAAAAATATTTCAACATACACACTTGCTTTTTTGGTTGAGTATATAATAAAGTTATTCAATGGCATATGGGTTAATAGAAATTACTCATGTATCAAATAAAATATATTTATAACCAATAAAACTGCTTATTCGGATGTAAAATCTGGTAATGTCACTTACCCTTTTTATTAGTAATTATGAAATGTATAAGAATTTTTTTCCTTTGATTTGGATTTTCATTTTAAAAATAAATAAACAATTCTAATATTAAAAAAACAACATCTCATTTAAAGATTGATTGAAAACCTATTATACATCTACACTGTGAAAATATTGTTTTGAATATTATTATTATCAGGGATTTATCCAGGATCTTTCACCAGGGTCCTATGTCTGAAGAGATTGGGAAAATTAGTGCAATTTTAGTCATAATTGAGATGGGTTTTTCACACCACTGAATTTATGTAACTGTAATATTATATTTATTAACCTATTTGGGAATTTATAGTCCAGAAATTGGTAATTTTCAGTGCCATTTGGCTTTGGGAAGGGGCCAATGTTCAGTTCTGGATAAATCCCTGATTTTGTATTCTTAATAGAATTTAATTTAATGTATTTCTGTATTTCATATAATATAAACCATGCAGCAATGTACAAGATTGCAATGAACAAGGAACAAGGCTGCAATAAACAAGGATGCAATGATGAAAAAAGATGTAACCGACAATCCATCATGCTTTTCAAGGTATCCAGGGTTTCAAAACAAAGGGTCAACAACAAATAGCATTCAGACAATTTGTAACCATATATGCACAAGAATAAAACATGGATGAAAATATTCAAATTATGCAAAACATTAACAACAAGATGCAAAATCCAATGCAAATAAAAAAGTATGTTTATGAATATGTTGTAAAAATAAACTGAAAGGTATTTTTGGAAACTATCACCTAGTCAAAAATACATTAACCACTATTAGATTCATTCTGATGTATTAAAAAATGTATTTGTATGAAAATAGAAATTAAGTTGTTTGGTAAGCCATCACCCAGTAAAACATGTATTAGTAACTGTCAGACACAATCCAGAGAAAACAGGATACAGTAATTTATAAAATATAACAGTCATCTTGAGCTATTTGGTTAAAATAAAAGCATCACTAATCAATATAGACATAACATCAAATATCATTACATTAGGAATGGGATGGAAACAAATCTTACAATCAGTTATCAAGCTTTCAAAAAGAAAACATTATTTTTCAAATATTAACTAAAATTACATTTGAATATACACATATATCTACACATAACCAGAGTTATTGCATTTGATGGCGGAAGTTATTTTTGCAATTTTTAAAGAAAGACTGATTTTTATTCTACCTTTTAAAAGATAACTGTCTTATTTTGTTTATAGTTTATTTTTATTTATTATATTGTGTATTGTTTAAATTTATTGTAAATTAACCTATTACATTTGGGAATTTTACAATATTTATGACCTTCCAAGTAGTTGATGTTTAATTGTTTATGTTGTTGGGGGTTATTAAAGAAATATATTTAATAATAATAATTTAAAGTTTATAATAATATAATGAAAATAATAAAAATAATAATTTAAAGTTTATATTTATTTATTATATTGAGTACTCTTTAAAAATTTTGTAAATTATCCTATAACTTTGGGCCATTTTACAATAGTTATAGCTATACAATCATTTAAGTAACCAATATTTTATTTTTTGTTTGGAGGTTGCATTAAAGAAATATATCTATTATCATTAATAATAATAATAATAATAATAATAATAATAAAGTGTTTCATCTGCCAATAACAAAAATTAGTATCCTCTTACTTAGATATAATTAAACATTATATTTTGTTTTTTTATATTTTGCTCTTTTTTTTCACTAAACTTGGAAATGTTTAATATAGACATTTGTGAAACTAATCAGTAACATAAATATCTAGTCTTACATTTAATGTAACCATATTAGAAAAGGTCTAATCTGAATAATCAGATTATCAAATGTTTAATTCAATATCTGTAACTAGATTAGTAAATGCCTAATCTAGAAATTTGTGTAACCAGGTTAAGAAATATCTAAATCAAAAATGTGTAACAAAATTTAATATCTAATCAAGTATCTGTAAGATTTGCAAATATCTAATATACCCAACCTGCAAATCTTGGCATAGGAGTCTAGACCCATTTGTGGTATACGAAACCTAGTCATTTTACAAAAAGTTCTTAATGTGCAAAGAGTTATATACTTACATGTACCATCAAGCATTTGCAAGCTTTTGACAACATAAGCCAATACACATAATGTGTCGCAATGGTTGTAAAATAAAGCTTGATCTGCCAATTCTGTGCTGTTAATTCCTTGACTTAACTACAATATTTGCAGGCCAGGGTACATGGATTGCATGGTCATATAATGATACTAACAAGTCATCTTGCATACATGGTACCTTCAATAAGCTACATGGTTGATTTATATTCAATTTAAATAGTGATTTTCACTTGAAAATTGAACACAGAAACCTCCTTGATATGTCTTTACAGTAGGGGAATTATTCCCAATTTTTGTATATATAACTATAGTAGATAAATTCATTGGTATATATAACTACGGTAGATAAATTCATTGGTATATATAACTATGGTAGATAAATTGCCCAAACCAACATTTATGTGGGCATGTTTTTCAAAATCCTAAAGTGAAATTTTTTAAATTACTGTTTTATTATTAAAGACCAAACAAACTGAAAAATGTTCTCTACACCATATAAAACAAATAATCCTAAAGCCTTCTGTTACAGCATATAACCCAAATATTTATAAATATTATTCAAATAACAAAGAAAGCACTTAACAGACACAGGCACTTTAAAAAAATAAAAACAGGAATAAAATTCAAACAGGAATTTCAATTCAAAATGGTAATAAACTCCACACATAAATCTGGAGATACACATACATCACCCACACAGTTATTAAAAACAAAATGGACTAAATCATTTAATACTTTCATAAAAGCATGGCAATTAGCTATAATAAATTACTATTAAAACTGGATAAAATAAATTTAAAAAACCAATATAATTAGAAAGAATAGAAAAAAACGACTTTGATTTATTTTTTAATTACCTGGTTTTCAAATGCTGCATTACTATGCTTGAGGCTGAAGCGGGGAAATGAAAGAAAAATGTGGAATCTAGTTTATCTATGTTACTAGGTATACAAGGTATACATAATAGTCCATGCAAGTCTATAGCTAGTTTCTTCAATTGTCTAGAATGTTTTCAACACTGGGTTCAGTTACAACATTAGACGGAGCACCAAAACACGGTAAATAATTATAATGTATTGACGAACCAACGGATTTCTTCTCATGAGTTCGCAATGGCTGTGGCTGATGGATAGTTTAATACAAAAAGAATAGTTTATTGATCAAATCATATTTAAATAGACACGGCAAATTAAAATAGTTTTAACAATTTAAATAATGATTAAAAAAAAGAAGTTTATAAAACAAATCATCTTTAAATAGACATGGCGAATTAAAATAGTTTGACAATTTAAATGATTTAGTTATATTAGTTATAGAGTGAAGTTGGCTCTTAAAATAATTAGGTTTGCCCAAACCTGACCATCAATGTTTTTAGATCTGCACTTGTTTTTTGGTATTATAATTTTTATATGTAAAGCAATTCCATGTATTTTAACAATAAAATTTTTTAATGTTTCACCTTAAGAAAAAGAAATAATATTGAAACATCATAAATACTGTACAGCTATTTTCCAAATAAGGCCAGAGTTTTTTATTTTTAGTTTCTCAAACATAGGCCCCCCTCCCCCCCCCCCCCAAAAAAAAAATAGTGTAGGATGGAGGAACAAAATTACAAAATGTCTTAGGAGAGGAAAATAAAATTTGGTATAAAATTAATTTTACCAGTTTCACTCATTTACCTGCTCATATGCCTGAATACTTCTATATTCACCCCATATGAAAAGAAATTATTCAACATCAAACGTGTAAATTTAATATTTTTGTATAAACAATGGTGCAGGTTTTTTTTCTTCTTTTCTAGCCTTCAGGACAGTTGGTGGAAATAAAATAAGTGTGAATTTTCAATTTTAATTTTATTTTAATTTAATTTAGCAAAATGTAGTGTCAGTGGGTAATAAAAAAATTCTGGCCAAATATTATTAAAAATTAAATTTTACCAGAAATATGTGGTCAACCATCATTCTTTGAATAGTCAGATAAGAGCAGACTCAGATCTGATTTATTATACCCTAATATTGATTTTGACTGTTCATAAGTCCCAATTAAAAAATAAATTGTAAAGATAATAAAAAAATTTTTTTAATAAATAAGCTACAGATTAATCCAAATATCAGTTTTAAGTTTATGTGAAACAAGCGATACATTTTTTATTTAATTTTATCAGAACACTTACCATAAGTATAAATGCTTGCTGTATAAGATATATACTTAATGGTTGAGTTATAGTTTCACATTCAAGCATTCTAAAAGCAGATAGCTGAAGCACATCACAAAAGGGTTGGGGTAACATTGGTGTTAGACAATTAACCTGACTTTGACACCTACACAAACAAATCCTTTAACACTAAAATTCAATTATCCAAACCAATAATGTATTAAATTAAATGTACACATACCAGTACAAGTTTTTGTTTTGCTTAATGACACCATTAAAGCACATTGATTGATTAATAAAGCTATTGGATGTCAAACATTTGGTTATTTTGACACATAGTCAAGTGTGAGTCAGTCTCCAATAGGTTTTGAACCACTGTCATCAGCTTGAGAGACCAACATTCTACCACTAGACTACTTAGGCTCACATACCAGTACAAAGCAGTCTGAGTTAGCATATACCGATAGACAAGGTTCCAAATGTCTTGCTCATTTTACAATAAGCCAAAAGATAAATAATATAATACTATTTCATTTCATGATTAACAAAGCTGAAAGCATTAATTAAAGAAATAAACACGTATTAACATTAACCTGACCTCTTTTGTCTTAAAACCAGAATGAATGTGTTTTAAAGTTTGTAAGAATCAATTCTAATCTAAGTTAAAAACTAAACTTTTTATCAGAACACTGACCTATAACCTTTTGACCATCAGCAACTCACATGAATACAAACTAACAGAAACAAGTATTGTGACTGATCTTGGATTAAATTATGTTCTTTGGTAATGGTTGGTTTTGCTACCCAAATTTTGTTAGCTTAACTTTGGATCATACTACATAAAACTTACTTGATTTGTTTTTGTTTTGTTTAATGACACTTTTAGAGCACAAAGAGTTATTAATCACCTAGCATTGGATGTCAAACATTTTGGTAATTCTGACATGTGGTCAGTTTGAGTCAGCCCCCAACAGGTTTTGAACCACAGTCTTTAACTTGAGACTCCATGTCCTATTACTGGACCACTGAGATTCAATACATATTTGAAACCATAAGAAAAATTCTCAATTTTAAGTACTTCTTAATGTAATATTTTGCGTTCCGAATTATGACCAATAGAACCAAACGAACTTGTCTGTACCAGGAATGACAGCCGGTCACCAGTAAACCACTAAATATGAAGGGTAACATAAAAAGAACAATTATATAACATTTTATCCTTACACAGAAGTGAAAATTGAACAAATATTTATTTCGATATAGTACCACTGAAAGGTTAATGGAACCAAGTGACTGACAGATGTCCAGCATCAGTAGCCCAAACCAAGAAAAAAAAAAAAACATTTGCTAAGAAAATTTTCAATGGAAATAGACCTACATTGATAACAAAATAAATTACATAAATAAGTATATATATGTAAATAAAAATGTTTACTGGCCCAGTGGACAAGAATTATTAAAATTTTACTATTGCCATTGATTTCAACATGTCTGGAGCAAGCTTTAGTTTCAATTCATGCTGATACAGATATTTTGGTTTACTTTTCAAAAGGAAAACTTTCTCAAATAACCATCTATCAGTTATTTCAAATTAACTTCTATTGACAGTTGAAATTACTAAGGGCAACCAACATCAGATTACAAGCAGAGAATTTTCAAAACGTTTTGTTTTACATGTTAAAATGGTGATCACTTGTAATGTGAAAAATATGCATATACACATGTGGAAGTGTTACATGATGATAACTCAACCATGCTTCAGTGTAACAGAAACTTACAAAAAAAATTTAATCTTCATCTTAACCTTACTATGAACTCAAAAAAACAGCTAAACCTCAAAATTAATGTCAACAATTTATAGATAATAAATTAATAAAGACTTACAAAAAAAATATATATAAATGAAATATATGTGAGGGGTTAGGTTGGGGGCAATATATTTTTTAAAATCTCTTTTTGACTTAAGTAAGATCTCACTACATAGAAACCTTCTGCCAATGAAACTTAGTGTTTAATATTTCAACTTTTTCAGTCCAAACTGCTAATCAAATGAATACCCACTAACAACCAATTGATATAATACACAAAACAATAAGCTGAGGAATTCTGGGAAACATCTCATTAACATAATATATTACATTTACTGTAAGTAAGTAGCCTGTTCAAATACATTTGGTTTATATAACTGAAATGCTGGTATTATATTCCAGTGATAACCCAAAATGAGAATTAAATAATTCAACTATCCGTTTTTAATTTTTTTAATTGAGTTTTATTAAACAACCTATTACTACATGTCTTAGAAATAAAATTCTTTGGTAGATATAAATTGCTTTTTGTACCGATTTAAAGAACTACTGATGTATCTACATTTTAAATAACCTGACAATTGAAGAAAAAATACCACATCATGGATAAAATATTTATTTTATTTTGAATGCAAAAAGATACAAATTTATGAAATTATTTTGATAAATTCTTTTGTCATTATATATTCATACACAAAAATCTAACAAAAACTCCAAACAAAGCCAATGATAAAATATTTATTCTATTAATAATTAATGATTCAAATAAATAAAATATGTGATATTTAAAAGTTTATTCTTGTTAAAGAAAAACATTTTTGATAGTATAAATTACCCATCAGCCAGCAGTGTAAAATCTGACCTATTTTTTAATCTACAATGTCGATCCAATGTTGAAATGACACAGACAAAAACAATCTATTCTAGGGGAATATATTTCCAGTTATGTAAAACATCAACAACAATAGATAAGTGAATAGTTACAACATCAATATATCTACAAACTAATTTTACTTTTTATCATTTTGGGGTTCTTTCAGATAATTATTTTTAAAATTCTAGTGAAGATGTTTCATATAACTTAAAACTTATTTGCACAAATTGCACATCACATTAAAGACACTGTCCCCAAAAATACACCTGTTACAATTTAATACATACTAGATTATCTAAACCAGAAGTATGGTACATATAATTAACAAAATGTATTGGTTTAGACAGCATGCAAGATTAGAGAGAACATTTATAATGTTACAAGTAAATTTTAGATGAAAAACTTTTTCTGATTTAAACATATTTTTAAAACTCTCCAAAAACAATCAGAATAGCTCATTGATAATATTAAATATTAAGCAGTCACCTGTCTAAAGAGGCCACCTTTTCTTTCCACATTGGGTGGCTGCTTAAGAAAGGTTTGACTGTAGTTAGTTATTTTATTATTCAATTAGACAATAAAATTGAACAATTTAATTAAATGCATTTCAATATTTGTTAATTGAAACTGCAATTAAGAAAATGTACACAGCAAAATAAATGCTATGGAGAAACAGTGTCTTCAGCATTTTTCACAGCAAGTTTAGTGTAAAATATTCTTTATTTTTAATAATAATTTAAAAAAAAAACATTTTGAAAAACAAAAAAGTTTTGTCCATGGCAAAAAAAAAGTGCTGCAGAGAATGAAAAACTCTGTGGCAATCTCCATGGCATTGTCGACCGCCATGGCAATTTCAAGGGTTATCATAATACACATATTGGATACTGAATTTGACAATGTAAGTGTCTGTTTTATATACACACATTCTGGTTACACATGCCAGCCCTCATTTGTAACAGCAAAATTACCAAAAACATAATATATGTTTAAAACGGATATTCTAAACGAGAAATTTGTTATTAAACTGTCACTGTGAAAAAATTCTTATAATTCATGACGGTTGAAATTTGGCCCAGTGTCTTTAAAGTGATAATACTGTACAAACATAGCCTACCAGACTTCATTTTAAATATAAGAATATAATGTGATATAAAAACATAAAATTTAAATGATTTTATTTCTGTATGTGAATATTTAAATGAACAGTAAATTAATGAACCAATCAGAACTATAAATGTGAATATTTGAATGATCAATAAATGAATAACAAATTTGAACTATAAATGTGAATATTTGAATGAGCTGTAAATGAATAAACCAATTTGAACTATAAATGTGAATATTTGAATGAGGAAATGAATGAACCAATTTGAACTACAAATGTGAGTATTTGAATGAGCAGTAAATGAATGAACCAATTTGAACTATAAATGTAAATGAAAGAACTGATGTTGCAAGACTAATTTTGGCATGCATTATACTACACTGCCATACTAAAGAAAAGATGATAAAACAAAATGCATGGAAACCCATTTAAACCTATCAAGTTATTGTTGTTTGTACTTATTTTCATGCTTATATCCAATTAAAGTTCAATCACGCTGTCCTCATCACACAACTCAGCTTCCTGTGCTGTCTGTGCCGGACAGAAATTAGCAGGCACAGCAGAACCAGTAGGGCTAAATCAAACATAACCTTGTATCCACTTTAAACTCAACATTTCGTACCTAGATAATATGTTAGCTCCCTCAACTAGATCTGTTAGCACCCCAATGTTGCCTGATTTGTGTCAATAATCCTGGATAAATTCCTGTCATTGCTTTGTCAAAATCTACTTGTAAAGTGACAATGAAAATAATAATAGTTTTATCATTTAAAAATACCTTTTAAAAAAATGGGCATGTGATGTATATGAATATTAATCAAAGGATAACTGACATATCAAATGTTTTGGGATGTTACCAAATGTAAAGTGTGTGAGTAGTGATGGTATTTCCCTGAAACTCCAATTCATAAAAAAACTGCAAAAAATAGTTAGGTATACCTTTGAGAAAAATTTATTTTAAAGTTAAAATTGTCATGTAAATTCAGAACACATTTATAATTTAAAGATTCTTTTTTTTATATAGGCTGCCCTCAGTATGCAAAATGACACCATCTTCGATTCTGTGATGATTCTAAGTGAGCCAAAATTGTCAAAATGGACATAACTGTTTTTGCAGCCAGCCCTTGATATTGCCATGATGAAAGGATTGTGTGGTTCATGACACCAATGCAAGTTGTTTAATCATCATATTCTTGATATTTACAGTCTTTTATATACACTTTCTAAATTACTTTTGATATAGGTAACAGCTGTAGAGTTTTTGCTGTCCTCAGGTTTTGTTTTTCATTTTAACTGTGGCAGAAATGCAATCAAGGCAGTTCATAACATGAAATAATGTTGACTCAAGTGGTTCTCTATTTTGTAACTAAGCATGTTGTAAAATTTAAAACAAAAGTGATTATTTACCCGCTATCATGCATCCAAATTATCTGAATAAAAAATGTGTTTAAATTATATATTTATCAGCATTCTTTGGAGACACTTCAGGGCATAGTCATTATCATCATGCCAGTTTCAAACCTGGTCATGGTATTCTGGCACAGTTGTTTCATCAAGGTAATAATATTAAAGGTCTTCTGAAATATTTTTTTTAAGTTCATGGTCATCATTAAAAGGTCATTTCACTGACTAAAATGATGTATGATACAACACCTTATTTTGACCTTCTAGTTTCTACTAAAGTTTTCATCATTTGAGTGACAACAATGGACTTGATAAAGAAATGACTGTTTGATGACATCGCAGTATATTTGTTAATCAATGGAATCAAATTTACAGAATTTCCATCACATGGTCTTCAGAGAAACCTGCATAGCTAATCTTTTCAATTAGCAACAAGGGATCTTTTATATGCACTTTACCACATATACGCCCAATTGTCAATATTTATTTTTTGTGTTGGAGAGAGAGGGTCAAGAACAAAAACTAACATTTTCCACATTGAACAGTACATATCATAGCTTTTGGTATATCAATTGTGGACCACTGATTGGAAGGAGAAATGGCCTAATGGGTCAACCTCAAAATGAATAGCTACACTTACAACTGATTCCACAGATGAAAAAAGAAATGTTTCATAAACACGTGGTAAACACATTTTTGACAGTGATTCATGAGAGGATACTGTTTATTTATTTGGTCAGTTATTGGTAATATTAATGAAATGCCCATGAATAAGATGTAAAATTAAGAATGAAATACAATGAGAACAAAACAAAATTGTTTAATAAAAACCAGGACCAAAAAATCTACTACTAAAACAAAAATGGTATAAAAGATTAAATAATAAAATAAGCTGTGTAAACCAACAAATTTCATAACTATGACAAGCTGCTGAAACCAGTAATTTTGGCAACTAGTAAAAAGCTGTGAAAACCAGTGTATTTGGTGACTTTAGCAACAAGCTGTGAAAACCAGTCAATTTTGCAATTACATATAGTAAAAAGCTGTGAAAACCATAAACTTTTATAACTATAGCAACAAGCTACGAAAACCATTTAATTTAAAAACATAATTAGCAGCATGTTTTGAAAACCAGTCAATTCTGACAACAGTAATTTTTGAAAACTTGTGTCTTGGAAATTTATCAGATGTTCAGCAGATGATTCAAATCCTGTTATATCAATTTTGTGTCTTTATTTTTTATTATTTCAATTATTTGTTAATTTAACAGCATGCTTTCAAATAGAGTAAAGCTGGCAACTATTTATAAATTATATATATTAAACTTATCTTAAACCATCAACCAATATCTGATGATCAAAATTTCATTGTCATGCACAAATTAAATCCATAAAACAAAATCTCAGATTGTAAAAATTTTGAAAACCCTTTTCAATAAATAAGTAGTTTAAAAAAAATACCTGTGTTAATTAAAACAACTGAAAAAAATAAACTTTTTTTTATTAATTACCATAGAAATATAATATATACAAAATATTGTATTAACAAAAAAAAAATCCAGGAATATTGTTATTTATATATAAAATACATTAAAAAAAATAGAATTTTGACTGTACAAAAAAAAGATATATATGTATATAGAAAGTCTAGAAGGATTAGTAAAATAACAAACTATTTTATAACATTATTTTCTTTCTTAAATTAAATTTCTCAAAAGCTTTAATTTTAAATAGACATTATACAATGGTTAATTAATAAATTAACACTATTCTATGGCCATAGCAGTTGAGTACAGTTTGACAACTATGATATTTTAACGTATAATTTATTATTATTTAACCTAATTTTTTAATTTTATTCAATTAATTACTACCAATTTCACTAAAGTTCCTGCACTGAATATGGACATATTAGTAAGGAAGACAAAGTTTAATTTAACATTAAGCAGATGCAAAAATAGCACAGCATGGTGGTATGTTTAAATTTTGTTTATTAAACACTACATCACCAAGACACATACATTTAAAGGTTAGTAAACAAATGCAGTAGAGGTATTTTCAAATATGCAGTAGGGTGCACATGCATCAATAAAGCATATTGGGGTTTTAAAATTGTAGTAAGCAGTTACAGAAATTTAATAAATAAAAATTGGGGTAAAATATCCACTAAGACGCCTAACTTAAAAATTAACTTTAATTGAAATTAGATAACATAATGACTGTTAATCAGTGATATATTTGTTACCGGAAATGGAGGGGGGGGTGGGGGGGAGATAAATTATAATCAGAAGTTTCAGAATGTTAATAAACAAGAATTGGGTGTAAAATATCCACCTGGTGCCCTAACTTAAAAATTAACTTTAATTAAAATTGAATGATTTTTAATTAATTTATTCCTATATGATATCAGATTAGATTTAGGTTTAGTGTTAGACTTTCTTTTTAAATAGAAGATAAAGAAACAGGGCTCCAGTGAGATGTTTTCTGTAACTGGGTTCATGCTTAAGAAAAAGCATATTTGCTTAACAGCACACCAATTGTTTAATCAATGATTTGTAATATCTGTGACAAACTGTGTGCAGAAATACCTGCTGTTACCACATAAATTACTCTTTATGATTAACAGCAAGAGTTCTTTTATATATACATTTCCACAAACATGGCAATGTCTTAGAGCTCTGTAAAGAACACTACTGTTTATCTAACCACCATAATATTTAACCATATTGAAAAATGTATTATATTTTCGTATTTAACTCTCGGCTATTTCTTGATTTTGAATTTTAACTTGAACATGTATGTAACTTCAATCGATACTGTTATTCCAGGAAAAAACAAATTCCACATGGGAGCAATTTTGTTTATCTAAATATTCTGCAAGATATATAAAAAATAAATAAATGCCATTTGCTTAGATTATGTTCCTTTCTTTATTAATTAAAAATTTAGAAATATTTTAACATCATTCAAATATGCAGCAAGAACAGCGGTAGAATGAAAGTTGACATTATACCATGGCAGAGAAAGCAGAAGATCATGCAACATCCTGTCAGGAGCCAAGCACCGAGATGTATGCTCACCACACACAGACAGACGGACACACAGACAGCAGTAACAGACTGCAGACAGCAGCAAACCCGAGCAGAACATGAACGGATGACACTGATCAAAGATTGGACTAGGACTCACCTGTATTTGGTTTGGCTGTTTGGTAATGGCATTCGTGTGTGATGCTTTCTGATTGTTTGTCGTTCGACTCAGCTTCGAACCCTTACTTAGCACGTCGGCGTCTTGATCGTCTGAAACATAATAAAAATATAAGATTGAACGTCTTTGTCATAAAACCATCAACTTCTATTAAAATAACACAAAAAGTTAGAAGATTATTTGGATAAAACTTGATGTTTTGTTTATATAATACAGACTTTTTCAAGAGTATAAAATGTAAATTTATTAACACATAAAAGAAATTGAATATTTGGCTTAGAATAGTTTTATTAGTAGATGTTATTGGTGTTAAATTTTTCTGTGCAACATGTGGTCTGTAAAAGAAACCTGTAATCATATAACGGTTCCTCAAACAGTAGCAATGGCCTACGGCTTACCTTGCATTTTTTTAAAGCAAATGTTTTTGAATATTTTTATGTCATCAATAAATAATACTTCATTTATCTTTGTATTAAACAGCATACAGCAGGAGATTCCATTAGCGCAGTGATTAAGCTGTTAAGACTTGTAGCAGGTAGCTATTGGGATCAAATCTCAGTCAAGGATTGGGATATTAATTGCGATACCAGCTCCAAACCAGAGTGAGTGCTCCGCAAGGCTCAGTGGGTAGGTGTATACCACTTATACTGACCAGTGGTGTACAAATAATTTATCAAATGTTGTGATATGTGCTATCCTGTCTGTTAATAACATGGACTCACATTTTTAACTTTAATATCATGATCACATTAATTTCAAGATCTACAGTATATATTTTTCCAGACTTAATATTATATATGCAGAATTAATTGTCCATAAATTATCAGTCCTGATCTGATTCGACAAACTGTTCCTAAAACAAAAGATCAACATTTCAATTTGTTTCACGGCATCAATTCTTCTATTTACCAATATCCATTGGATGTATTTTTGATTTCCCTGTTCCCGTCACTTTGTCATAAAACTCATCATGGTGCTCGGTTTCACTGCCAGAACTCAGCAAGGGGTCTGTTAAAACAGGCTCCAACCTATAAAACAGCACAAATACGTTACATGAAGTAAACTGACACTTATTTCAATGTCTTTCTCGACATTTTGAGATGTTTTTTATCACCACAAAGTAGGACATGAGCAATTTCTAATCACAAATGTTTTTATAAATTATCTAATTTGGTTATGGTTAATGTTATTTGAATTCGGGTACCCTCTATCAAGTGGAAAAAACGGGGGGTGCAAGTTGGCGATCGGGTGATGATGAATGTGGCAAGAAACAAGGGTTGTGTATTTTAAATGCTTAATTAACATTCTAGGTCAAATTTTACAAAAATATCAAAGCTGCATGTAGAAAAACAAATGTAGTTAGCTCACAACAATCTCAAAATGAACAATTTTGCTCTCCCTTGTCTCTTTTGATGCTAGTTCAGATTGTTCTCAGGTGACATCATAACAATTTTGTGGTGGTGGGTAACATATAAAAAAGCCTACAACAAGGCATAGCATCAGTAATCTTGTAAATGTTGGAAGTTTATTTCAATGTCACTGATGTATTTTTGTCATTCTTAATACTCATCCATAATACCAAATAGTTAAGATTTTTTAATTACTTTTTTTATTTAAAAAAATAAAAAAAAAATATACTCAACCAAAAAAGAAAGTATGCATGTTGAATTACATTTTTGTTTCATGGGGTGGTAACAGTAATGTCCATTGGCAGCAAACACATGTGCAACATGGGATATTACTACACACACACACACACACACACACACACACACACACACACACACACACGCACACACACACACACACACACACACACACACACACACACACACACACACACACACACACAGTCACACACACACACACACACACACACACACACACAGACATACACATATACACACACCACCACACAGGCACACACAGACACATATACACACATACGGACAAACACATTAACACACACACACACGCGCTAGCGCACACACACTCTCTCTCACACACACACAATCATATATATTCAAAATGTCATGACGAGAACATATTTATTTAAAAATTTGTTTCTTTAAAAATGTTAATTATATGTTGTCGGTGAAATCGAAACTGTTTATTAATTTAAGCATCAACCAACCCTGTATCTTCTAACAGTATTGCAATGAATATTTCTAAAATTGTTTTACAAAACTTACTATATATTAATTATTTATGAAATGTTTCCTTTGTTTTATAAATTGATGAAGGTTGGGCAATATGATATCTTTGCTATGTTGAATTAATTGAAAATAGTTGGATTAAAAATGTTTTGCAATGATACATGATACATTCGCAGGGTATCTTTAATCTCACTGAAATAAATGTGATAAAATACAAATAAAAGCAATGTTTAAAACAGTTAATTACTAGAATACACATAAGTGTTAGAATATTTAAAGAAAGTAATTAAAAATCCTAGGAGAAAAGCAGTGGTGGACCTAGTCCCCCCCCCATGCCCCCAAACGAAACCATTTGCGATTTAAATATATTTTTAAAAATTATTATTATTTTATTTTTTTTAACTTTAAAGAATCCATGGAATATTATTGGGCTCCACCCCCGCCCCACCCCCAAATGGATTTTCTGGATCCGCCACTCAAAAGTATACATTATTTTATTGCAGTCTACGTTAAGGAATGGAATTCTGTTTTGGTTATCTTCGTATATTTTGTAATGCTTTACAGTTTTACGAATAATTGTTGTTGAGGCGAGTAATCCTTTATATAAAGTTTACTGCTGTATTCTTACAGTAACCAAGTAATACGACCAAAGTAATAAAACACCAGACACATTTAGCTGTCAGATACCATTGCCTAACAATACAATGTATTTCATTTGTGTTTGTTTATTTACGTATGTAAAGGACAGCCGCTCACATGAAATAGCTAAATGAAAAGTCTTACTAGATTGTGAATCAATAAATGTCAGTGTTTATAGCAGCACAACAATTAACCATGTCGCACACAGGACCACCCTCGATGTTCACGGAATGTCCTTCGTGAGTAAAGCGGACCAGTGGTCAAGTAATTCATCCGTATTTTATTTTAGCATACAGTATGACGCTGGTTTTGTTTGATACAGTATTATTTCTTAAACAATCGTTTTAACCAGGTGTAGAGAAAGGACAATGTTTGTTTAACGACACCTCTACAATTTGTTTAATCAGCGGCTAAGTGCCAAACAGAAGGTGTTTGTCACATATTTTCTGGCACCGCGAAGCAAGATGTGTTTAGCTTTCACCAGCCAATAATTACAACGTGGAAATTACCATGAAGTTTTTTATTCTTCGCGGCACTTTTTTTACCACGGATTTTTTTTTCAATTTGTTTTTTTTTCTTATTATAAAAAAAATATAGTATACTTTACGCTATAATTTTCATGGAAAATGCTGTGGACACTATTTCTCCACAGCATTTATTTTGACGTAGACATTTTCTTAATTGCAGGGGTTGATGATATCAAGTTTAATACAATATTGGTTGTATCTATTTTCGTGCTTATATCCAATTAAGGTTGAAACACGCTGTTCTGGACACATAACAAAGCTTCCTGTGTTGTCTTTCCAGGACAGAGGTTAGTGTTGGAGAAACGTAATCCGCTGCCGCCACACTAATACGGCTACTTTTATCGATAACCAGCAAGGGATTTTTTTATGCACTATCCTACAGACAGGATAGCACATACCACAACCTTTGATAAACCTGTTGTGGACCACTGGTCGGAGTAAGTTGTATGCACCTACCCATCAAGTCTTGTGGAGCATTCACTCTGGGTTGGAGCCGACTGAGATTCGATCCCACTATCTAGCAGTCATGATCCGATAGCTTAACCACTGCGCCACTGGGACCGGTTGTGGTCAAATAATTCATCCGTATTTTATTTTTAGCATACAGTATGACGCTGATTTCGTTTGATACAGTATTATTTCTTAAACAATCGTTTTGACCAGGTGTAGAGAAAGGACAATGAATAGAAAGGACAATGTTTGTTTAACGACAATTTGTTTAATCAGCGGCTAAGTGTCAAACAGAAGGTCTTTATCACATATTTTTCTAGCACCGCGAAGCAAGATGTGTTCAGCTTTCACCAGCCAATAATTACAACCCCTGAAATTGCCGTCGGTTATCGGCAATGCCGTGGAGATTGCCGTGAAGTTTTTCATCCTCCGCGGCACTTTTGTTTTGCCACCGATTAATTTTTTTTTTTTCAATTTGTATTTTTTTTCTTAGTATTAAAAATAAAGTACACTTTATGCTAAAATTGCCGTGGTCAATTCTGTGGACACTATTTCTCCACATCATTTATTTTGCCGTAGAAATTTTCTTAATTGCAGGTGTTGATGATATCAGGTTTAATACCATATTGGTTGGTTGGTTGTATTTATTTTCGTGCATATATCCAATTAATGTTCAAGCACGCTGTCACTGACATACAATTCAGCTTCCTGTACTGTCTATCCAGGACAGAGATTAGTGTTGGTTGGATTTTCTCTCTCTTTATTTTTTTGTCACTTTTCCGCCCCGGATTAGGTGCCTTCCTCTTAAGACGCGGAACCGGAAGGGGAGGGGTGGGGGAGGGCATGCCCAAACCAATATGGATGTAGGCATGCAAAAAGTACTTCAAGTCAAGTCAAGCCATGTTGATGGAAAAAACGAAACCCGCTGCCGCAGCTGCTCTTAATGATAAACAACAAGGGATCTTTTATATGCACTATCCCACAGACAGAATAACTCATACCACGGCCTTTGATAAACCAGTTGTGGACCACTGGTCGGTGTGTATGATATATACCTACCCACTGAGCCTCGAAGAGCACTCACTCTGGGTTGGAGCAGATACTGATATTAAAAACCCCATGCCTCGACTGAGATTTGATCCTTGTACCTACAAGCCCCGAGCCCAATAGCTTAACCACTACCATATTTTTACTAACTGGTTTTAAAAAGTTGTTAAATAATTATATTGATAGAAACAACATACTTGACGACTAAGGACTGAGGAGAAGGATTCAATTGCCTTACCTTTTAGTGACAGTTATTCTATATATATCTCTTAAACTCTGTCTTGTACAGTTATACGATTTTTTACATAACAACCTCTTCATTTTTATAATTCTTTGTTTTTGTTTTTATTTTTTAAATATACATGTTTCACTTTTAGAAAGTTTTAATTTGACCTGTTAGTCCAGCTTTTAGCGCATATTAAGAGTTTGACATAATCAAATACGTTTTTTTTTTATAACTTTAACTCGAAATGGAAATCAACCAATGTAAGCATTTCCTGATCTGGCCGAATATTTTCAAAGTAATTACCGCATTACTTAAACACCAAAAGTCCATAAAGTGTTTAAACGTCTGGTTTTGGTTCACGTTTTGGTTTACGGCTGATGGTTTGACAGACGCGGTTTAAAGAATTATTAACACAATTTTAAAAACTGATGACAACTGTGTGACACCACAAACTAGTGAATCCGCGTTTTACCTCTTCTCCACATCTTGTTAACATCCTAAACATGTAGCCGTCATGATATTAACATTAATAATTCACTTTGTTAGAAAGCATTCTTTGAAAGCAATTTTTCCATTTTAAAACTGTTTAAATCTTTAATGAGAATAACAGAAAGATGTTTTAGACACTCAAAAGATCATATTTTGCATACTAGATTTAGTTCGTTAAGAACACAAAAGCGATCACAATTTGAAAGCAAGGTGTATATTTAACCGATGAAGCATCAAGAAAGGGTGGATCCTTTACATAATTGGCGCCAGAAATGTTACGGGATGTATGGTGCGTCATATTTACGCAGAAAAAGACCAATCACAATCTCAAATGGTGTCATTATTACACCAAAGAAAGAGTCTTACAAAACAAACGGTTCATTAATCTTTAACCATTTAGAACAAAAAGGCTAAAACGCTTAGAAACTATTCCGAACTTTATACGTACTTACTCAAGTTTTAAGGCTGGTACCTTTGCTGTGTCTTGAACAGTTTATTTTGAGTTATTTTAAACACCATGATGACAAAAACAGCATAACTGACTCAAAAGGGATTATTTAATCAATAAATTGTAAGTATGTTTAACTGTTGTGACGGTTACAGTAGTAGAATATAGGTAACTAAGTAGAGCATGTGTATTAATAATAATAATAGTAGTAGTAGTAGTAATAATAATAATAATAATAATAACAACAACAATAACAATAATAATAATAACAACAATAATAATAGTAATAATAATAATATAATAATAATAATAATAATAATATTAATAATAATAATAATACAATAATTAAAAAGTTTAAAGATTGTTTTATTTAACGACGCCTCTAGAACACATTGATTTATATTTTATCATCGGTTATTGGACGTCAATCATATGGTCATTCTGACATATGCATTTAGAGGAAACCTGATGCCACCATGTTTGCTACTCTTTCCGATAAGCAGCAAGGAGTCTTTTATATGCACTGTCCCATAGACAGAACAGCACATACCACAGCCTTTGATGAACCAGTTGTAGACCACTGGCTGGAATGGAAAATAGTCCAAACTGCAAATGGGTTCACTGAGAAGGATCGATCCGACAACCAACCGGTTCACAGGCGGACACTCTACCATTTGAGCTACATCCTGCTCCATCTCTGGTTAATCAGCTGATATTAGATGTCATACTGTGTGACAAAGAAGAAACCCACTACTGCCACACAGTGTATTCTTTCCAACAGATAAGCATCAAGAGATATTTTATTTATTACACCATGATGGAGGATATAGCCATGGGATATTTTCTGATCTCCTCACAATGTGAGGTACCGATTTTGAGAGGTCATGACCTCCATTCAGGTGACCAACGGAACTATTTTAACTTCCATTCATAAATTGCACATATTAGACCACGTTCATTGATTTGTTTCATTTTAAACTTTAACAAAAATAAAAAGATTAAAGGTGTTTAAAAAAATAAAAA
Organism: Symmetromphalus regularis; assembly: GCA_032355785.1. Taxonomy (NCBI): domain Eukaryota; kingdom Metazoa; phylum Mollusca; class Gastropoda; order Neomphalida; family Neomphalidae; genus Symmetromphalus; species Symmetromphalus regularis. The sequence goes on from JAULBS010030861.1 coordinate 22,350, forward strand.
ATAAATAATAATAACAAATGGGTATCACTTGTCATGGTAAACAAACAATAAACAGATTAAGCAACAAGGGTTTTAGTACATGTATCTACCCGTTTGTTCAAAAATAATAGAACACTTTTAACATCTCCTGAGAATACATTTTAAACACTAGCTTTTAGTACAAACACAGTTATATTCAATGTAATTCTAGGCTAATCCAAAACACTAAACATTCTAAAATTGATTCAGGCAATAAACAGGAAATGACGTCATTACAAATTAGACTATACATAATCTCAACACACATTGCTACGTCACTGTTGTTTGAAGATTTTGTTGGTATCAAGTTTTATTAAAACAATATATTATTAGTTTATTAAATTTCTTTTTTTCATGTGACGAATGTGCCTTTATCTTTCTTCTTTTCTTGTATACTTTAAGAACTTTATGACTTTACAGAGTTGTATGTACTTGTCATTAGAAAGGAGTGCGCCGGTCCTTAGAATCCTCACAATTTTGTTGTTGCTTTCTTCAATGTTTTCAGTTGCAGAAGAAAATAACTTCAGTGTAAGGAAACTCAATAACACGGTGTAATAAACATATTACACAACTCAATCCTATATGATACGGAATATATTACAACTCCTATGTTTTAAATTGTACATCACTCACTTTCACTCCTGATGAATGATTGAAAACACACTTCGAGTTATGTAGTCTCTTTTTATGCACTATCTCACAAAGAAAGAAAGATCAAACCATGGCCTTTGATAAAACTGTTGATGACCGTTTGTCAGAGTACACCAACTCACGGAGCCTTTCAGAGTACTCACTCTGTGTTGGAGCTGGTACAAATATTAAAAACTCCCATGCCTTAACAAAGATTTGATCCCAGGACCTGTCAACCTTGAGTCCGACAGTATAACCACTACACTACTGGGGCAGTTGTTTCCAATTAACAAGTCTAGAGTGGTCTTTTACATTCATCTTCCTACAGCAATTACAGCACATACCACAGCTTTTGTAAGACCAGTCATGAACCAGGAGCAGCAGGCACAGATGCAGGATTGCTGAATGGGGGGGTAGGGGGTCCAAATGTAATGGGTGAATAGGAATGGAGAATTTTTTTTTTTTTTCATGTCCCTCCACGCAGAAAAGTTAAAAAAAAAAAAAAAAAATGTGTGAGTCTGTAACACCTGAACCCCCCTGGATCTGCTACTGGGCTGAAATACGAAACACCGCCCCTCCCCCCTCACCAATGGGTGTACTGTGGGGTATTGATCCCATGTTCAATCACATCTCAAGTGGACACTCATAGTAACCAGAGTGAATGCTTTAATATTCTACCTCAACATGCAATACATGAATAACACTTGTAGGATTTGTTCTTGTCACTGTACACAATCGCTAGCAGAAGCCAGAGTTTGAGCAGTGTCTGGTTAAATAATGAGTCTTGGGAATGTATCAATATCTGGTTGATCATACAGCTTCATGCTGGGACGGCAGATCACCGTAATGGCACTGACAGATGAGGCAGGGCAGCCCACAACAACAGCCAACTCGTACAAGGTCAGGAGAAGATCCAGTGTGCTATCCAATACCCAGGTGATCCATTTAGAACTGGATGTGGCACTGGTGTTGGAGTTAAAAGGGGCATGTGCCCCCCCCCACTTTTTAGATATTTTGTGTATATATATTTATTTTGCAATGTATATATATTAAATATATGTATGTGTCTATGTGTGCCTCTCCACCCCACCCCCACTTTTTGGCACCTTTCTTTATCACTGTCGTCCATTTCTGGATGTGGCACTTGCATTGGAAATGGGGGGGGAGCTGAAGGGGGCATGTGCCCCCCTGCACTTTTTAGATATTTTGTGTATATATATTTATTTTCCAATGTAAATATATGTATGTGTCTGTGTGTGCCTCCCCACCCACCCCCACTTTTTGGCACCTTTCCTTATCACTGTGATCCCTTTCTGGATGTGGCACGGGCGGAGGAAGTGGGGGGGCA
>JAULBS010030862.1:0-10309 GCA_032355785.1 Symmetromphalus regularis
TATTTAACGACGCCTCTAGAGCACATTGATTTTTATCTTATCATCGGCTATTGGACGTCAAATATATGGTCATTCTGACATATGTATAGAGGAAACCCGCAGCCGCCACATAGGCTACTCTTTCCGACAAGCAGAAAGGAGTATTTTATATGTACCGTCCCATAGACAGGGCAGCACATACGACGGCCTTTGATGAACCAGTTGTGGACCACTGGTTGGAATGGAAAAGAACCCAAACTGCAAATGGGACGACTGCAAAGGATCGATCCGACGACCGACAGCTTCACAGGCGGACACTCTACCGTTTGAGCTACATCCCGCTCCCTAACTAGAAACAGACTTGTCCCCCTTCTTGCATAATATCATTTGAATTTTTAGAATAAAACCCACTCTTAAAGCGACTTTTAATGCATATTTTCTGAACAACATGTTCATTTTTATCATTCTAATTCTTCCTATCACAGTTCATGTCAGTTCTAGTGTAAAAAAAACAGTTTTTGGCCGATTCTGAAAAAAAACTAAAATGGCACTTGACTACCTTAATTATTTTATTAAATGAAAAACAACATATAAATAAGAAAATAAGTTAAGCAGCAGAAAACATGTTACTGACATGGTTCAGAAATATTCAGTTTTAGAAATACTGCATTTGTTTTAATATCAACACACCATTTTATTCTAATGCATAAAACTGAAGCATTAACAAAATAAATATAAATAATTTGTAAATATTTATATCTTAATTGACTTAGAAATATCACATTTAAGCATTTTGTTAGGCGGCGTCTCCTCGCGTACAAACAGTTCGTTAATCTTTCTCCTTCGCGTACATTTGCTTATCTTAGCTTTCTTCTTACCACTGGACGCAAACAATCCATTTCTACTAAAACCACACATCTTTATGTGACCCTGCTGCTGTCTGTGTCTGTACGTGTGCATGTCACATCTTTTATTATCTGTAGATAAAAATAATTCACTTCCAGTGTGGCTACATATCTCTGCGTGACTTTGCTGCTGTTTCTGAGGTGGTAGGTTAGCAAGCGATTTGTCATCAGATGTCTCAAAGGATGTGTTTATGTGCTCATCACTGCATCCAGGCTTCACGTCTCCCTGAAACAAAACGAACGTTACCATTACAGAGGTGTACATTAACGTTTTTCACATACCGGCCGGTCCGGTAACCTGGGAAAATGAACTAGCCACCCCACCCACCCCAACCTCCTCAATTTCCGTGCGGCCTTAAAATAAGCATCAGGATTGTTGTAGATAATGGTCTATTTTGTGCATGTCTCTTCTTAGCTTCATACAGGCCACAGGATTTCAAATTTCATGGGAAACAATTTTTCGGTTCGTGTCTGGTGATCATGGGAATCCATTGGAAACTGTTTCTTGGTTCCGTGAAAATAAGTCATAGGAGCCCATGACCAATATTACAATCATAGGTAGTTAAAGTAAAGTTTGTTTTATTTAACGACGCCTCTAGAGCGCACTGATTTTAATCTTTTAGGCTATTGGACTACTCTTTCCGATAAGCAGCAATGGTTCTTTTATATGCAGTCCCCCCAGACAGGGCAGAACATACCACGGCCTTTGATGAACCAGTTGTGGACCACTGGTTGGAACGGAAAATAGCCCAAACCACAAATAGTTATACAGTAAATATTATATTAAGTATATTGTTAATAAAATATAAAACGTTTACTGCAAAAGATTTTAAGATAACGATAATGGCCAGTCATATTCAAGCTATTTCATTAAATTGCATTTACCAATGCCATAATTATATTATCTGGTAGTGAGTTCAAATTTATTAGCAGCTTAAATTTACTAATTTATTTGCAATTTACCAATTCCATATTCAGTGCTGTAGCTAGCATTGAGGCAGAGGTCTGTGTTTTTTTTTCGCCATACTTATAAAACTTTACAAATAAACTTCAAAAACAGTTTTATTTGGACATACAGTAGGGCTCTCTTCAGTTTTTGCCACGTCTGTTTCCAGCTTCTGGCTACAGCACCGATATTTCCTGATTTAAAAAAAATTCCTGTACTTTAATACTGATTTCAAATTAGTTTTTCAATTTCGTATATTTAACAAGTACTGTTTTCAAATTTATCAATTTTAAGTAAACAAGTATTGATTTCAAATTTATTAATTTTAACACAGACGTACATGTATTCCAGGGACAAATGTTAAGACTAATGTTTAGATACTTGATACGCAGCGAACAAGTAGATAACGTTGTATTGCAACACTTGTAACCTGCGACCGGTCTAAACTAAAAATGCTGATTATAGAGTCGAGCCAAAAGGTTTAATGAAATGTCTACGGATGCTGGGGACGGCTAAATTATCTGCTGCTATTTCATCTTTAGGAATGTAATTATCCTGACATAATATTGGATTGCCTATAATTTTACAAATGCTGTAAACAGGTCTTACACAAGTTTTAAAATACCCAAATCGCAGAAAGAGCTTTAATTTTTTTTTTTTAACATCACTGTAGATAAAGTGAAAGTAGCTTGGACAGCGCGAAACGAAAAAACGAATCTGGAAGTGTTAATTAAAAAACCAAACACAGCTAACTTTAGCAAACATTGAAAAAAACCTGTTTTATAAATTGTTTTATTTTGTAGTTTGTTTTAACTTTGTTTGAGCTAAAAAAATTAGGTGTTTAAAACAATTTCAACGTAACTTTGAGGTAACCGATCAGGTATTTGACGTCAAATATATGGTTATTCTGACATATTTATTTAGAGGAAACACGCTGCCGCCACAGACAGCACATACCACGGCCTTTGGTGAACCAGTTGTGGACCACTGGTTGAAACGGAAAATAGCCCAAACTGCAAATGGGTCAAGTGAGAATGATCGATCCGACGACCGATCAGTTCACAGGCGAACAGTTGACCTAAACAAATAATATATATATAGGGTTTTAGTGTACAAGGTTAATGTATTTAAAATTATGACCTATGATAACGACAGGCCTACAGTTCGAATTCATATCAACACTAATTCCGATGGGATTATTTCACAAAACAAGCTCGTTACTCACTTGTGCTCTGATTGCAGTAGGATGTGCTGGATTTCCCAAAAGGACATCTGATCTTTTCATAGTAATGTTAGTTAGATGACCATCTACATCCTGCTCGTCGATGTCTTGTTTTGTCCTTTCTAGAGGCTTTCTTTGAATCGCAGCTGCATTCACCTCATCGGCTTCAACACATGATCCTACAGATATTACATCAGCGTCAATGTCAGATCTTTCCGAGGAAGTGGAACATACAGCGATTCGAATTTGTTCTAACCATGTATCCACCCACCATTCGTAGTTGTGATAAGTCACCAGACAAGGTTCTGCATCTGACTCACTGGTCTGTGACTGTACTGAAGACACACCACCGCGAGTCATCAAACCACTTCTAACAGACCCATGCGCATGTGGTTGCCTAGAAACCAACTCACACTTTATTACCGGATCTATTACGTGAACAGCACTTTGGCAGGTGGTAGCTAAATGAGATTGTAGATCCCTTGTAACAAAGTCATACGAAGTTGGTGCGCTAGAATCCATCTGGTGGATCCTTGCTGGGTCAGTTCCGTTAACAGCCTTGTAACATGAATTAGTCATCCGAGATTGAAAATCATTTGTGAGGGAATCAAACGAAGATGGTTCTCCCGATGCCATCTCATACGCATCTCGATCAATTGCCTGAATAGCTGTGTGGCACGAATTGGTCAGATGAGATGTAAATTTGGTTATACTATCTGTATCAGTAGATTCTTCTACTTTATTATTAAAAGGTATTGTGATGTCATAGATTGTGGTAACTGGTTCAGAACTTCCTGAATGAACCATGGACAAATGTGTGTCACACGTATAGGTCTTCATCTTGTCTGGTAAATTAATCTGGAAGATTGGTCCTTCGCCTACCTCATTGGAAACAATCGATCCCGCATTTGTGCATTGAGGAAGAGGGTCCGTATATAAAATAGTATCACTTAAAGCACTGACCTCTAAATTGGGTGCAGGTTGTAAATACATGATCGCACCATTTTCGTCTGATGATGGCACCTGCTGTGAAATATATAAGGTGTTTTGTTTTGTAGTTGATTCCATTGTGTTAGGAGTTTCAATTAGTATTGCATTCGGGAAAGGTATTGGTTTGGTTCGATACTCTAACATATCCAGATCTGCTGTTACTGGACAAAGAATATGATTTATGCTGTCTATGGCCGAACATGAGGCATATGATTCTTCTGAAACTGCTAGCAAGGTTTTGATATTGCTCAATGAGTTGCCTATGGGCATCCATTGCTGGTTAGGATTCATTTCCACTTTCTGGAAGATAACTGGATTGCCATTTAAATCTGTGGCAGGAACACTGGCTGAAAGTTTAATAAAGTACATAAATATTATCGTGTTATAAAACGTGTTGCTGCATACGATAAATTGTAAAAGCAATTTAAAAGTAAAGTCTGTTTCATTTAACGACGCTTCTAGAGAACATTGATTTTAACATTATCATCGGTTATTGGACGTCAATCATATTTATTTAGAGGAAACCCGCTGCTGCCACATTTCCGATAAACAGCAAGTGATCTTTTATATGCATTGTCCCACAGACAGGACAACACATGCAACGACCTTTGATAAACCAGTTGTGGACCACCGGTTGCAACAGAAAATAGCCCAAACTGCAAATTTCGATACTGACCAACCTAGAGAGAGTACTCCACAAGGCTTCTAGGGTAGGTGTACGTCACTTGCAACAACCAGTGGCCCCCAACCAGTGTAAAGTGGCGGATCCTGGGAGACATTGGCCCTCTAAATTTTGCGATTTAACATTTTTTTTAAATATTATTATTTTTATTGTATTTTTTAACGTTAAAGAATATGAGTAATTTGCATCATACAGGACAGCACATACCACGGCCTTTGATGAACCAGTTATGGACCACTGGTGGGAACGGAAAATAGCCCAAACTGGAAATAGGTCCACTGAGAAGATTCGATCCGAAGACCCACAACTTCACAGGCGGACATGCTACCGTTTGAGCCTATATCCAGCTCCTCGCAAAAGAGCAGTGCTCAAACGGCGTTCTTTAGAACTGCGATCTGATTCAAATGTTTGGGGCCCCACACTATAACCTTGAATCGGGTTCCACATTACCTCAAAGGGGTCTGCGCATACTATTATTGAATACAATTAGGGTGACAACATTATCATGTTCCAAAGTTGCTATTATAGAGATTTCCAGCCTTAGTCACGGTGGCATACCTAAATTTATATAAAATGTTATTTTAAAATGTTTTTATAACAGTTCTAAGCATATTAATTTATATAGGTAAGTGGTTTACTACTAAAATATACTATATAACTCATGAACGCCAATAAAATATTTTCATTTTAAAATTTTCCCGGTGGATCATGACCCCGGTCCCCCGTGCCCCCTAGCCCTCAACATCGTTCTTCCGCCGCCCCAATGTCACAATCGTTCCGACGGCCGTGTTACTAGGTAACCCCTTTTCTACTCTCATCCACATTCCACTAACTGTTCAAGTCAGCCCTCCAATAATTTTATCTTTCAATGACTTGTATGTATATTTAACTATATAAATCACCAAAACTTACGAAGCGCACCCCCACCCCCATTCACCGCTTCCTATATTTGTGTTCCGCCGCTAATGCATAACATTTGGTCTATTTTGTTCCGTAATGATTCATTTTCCTGAATCTTTACATTTTCTTGTTAAACATTAGTGGCGGAACCAGAAAGTCCATTTAGGAGGGCCCCAATAATATGATGCCAGATTCTTTAACGTTAAATTATAATAATTATTATTATTATTAAAAAAAAAAAAATTAAATGTTTAAATCGCAAAAATTTAGTGGGGGTCCTCGCCTAGATACGTCACCTTTTTTTAAATGAAAATTTCATGTTTCTAGTTCTCTGTAATGGCAGTGATAAGAAGTCGTCAGTTATATTAGTCTATGTCAGACTAGTCTACGGACAATTATCAACGTGGGGTTTGGGGGTGGGTCGTATAATAACATACTAATAAAACAATATTTTTATATAAGTTACCTGAACTTGTCCTGAACATTTGGCAAAAATAAGTTCATGAAATGGCGCAAACTAATCACTTTTTCTTACATAAGTTGTAAACAATTGGCGCCACAAAGAGCAGTATTGCGTTTCTAGGCAACGTCATAAAGGAGAGTAGTCTCCCATTTATGACGTTAACAATTCGGAATGTTTCGTACATCGTCCGAGTGGAAGGACGTGAGAATTAACCATTTTTCCCCAGTCCTATTCAAACATCAAATTAAAAACACCATGGAAACGTTTTCATTATTCTGGTGAAAATGCAGGCTTAATAACTAATAATAGCGTTTATGACGTCTGCTTCAGATAAGACAGGAAATTCATTTATCACATTACCGTCATTATGATTAAAACCATACCTGTGCACAAGGCACAGTCCAAAAGATATACAGCCTATCAGTGATTACGAATGAAGGAGTATATGTTTATGTAAATATATATATACACTTTTCATTTTTTTATGATGCTATAATTATAATGTCAGCAGCCTCATTAATTACCAAAAAATGAAAATGCTTTTCTTCTTTTTATAAACATAAATTTTAAGTAACGGTTTTAGCCCACTGCCCAAACAGCATTGTCTTTGGTTCCACCCCCCGCCCTTCCCCAACCTACGACCCCAGGGTAAAGGAAAGGAATGTTTGTTTAAAGATAATGGGGCGACTGAGTAACTCTTTTTTTTTTTATTTGCTCTCTGATAAAAAACATGAACCTTGGCACAAACAACCGAGTTATACTGACTATTTTTGAAATAGAACCCAAAAGGTAATGACATCTGGGGGCCAATATTTAGGTATATGTGTTGAAAAAATGCAATTATGGATGATGTTAATTTAAAATTTGTGAATTTCAGTGAATACTGTAAATTACAATATATAATCTGGAATGGGATCGGAATTAAATTTTAATAAATTAGACTGAAACTTTTTTCTTTAAATCGTTTGCAATGCCCTAAGCATGGGCGTAAATCCCGGGTTGGATAATTAAAATTAAAATGCCTAAATAATCTTTACCAGTATTTCTCTTTATTGTATGAATGTAACACTTAAACCATATGGTTTTAGCGCAAATATACCGAAGTACACAAGTGGTCTATAATGTTGGGGGGGAGGGCGTGGGGGGGAGGCATAGGGATGGTCCGTCCCCCCACTTTCAGGAACGGGTTTTCGACCTTGCCCTAAGCACATTAATGACAATTTGAAGCGTTATACGAAATAGTGCAGGGATTAGCACAACTAAATTAGTTACTAACATCTACATAAAGGTACACGATTTAATTAAGATTCTTAAAATAGTAATATAAATACATACATATATATGGTATACGTAATCTTATAGGTATTTTCAAGAATAGACAAAGCCAAGCAAAAGAAAAAAAAAATCTTCTATTAATACAGTGAAGAACATCAAATAAGTAAAATATTAAAAAAATTTATTAGCAAAAACACTCCTAAATATAATTAGTATGTATAATAGTATATACAGAAACAATACAGTATAACAAATTATGAGGTAAAAGTATTATTTTTCATATAAAACTAAAGACATAAAAATAATTTTGAGGTGGATATAATAAAACATAATACTTAAGTGAAATTGCATTAAGCTAAAAACGCTCAGAATTCAATATCTGATGAATTGTCTTTATATGAAACACAAGGAGAATGAGTGTTAGATAGAAGTCTAAAACGACAATTGAATGTTAAGAAATCACATAAATAGTTGTTTTAAGGTTGTGTTTTTATATAACTTAAAGGCATAGTCCCACGGAATTTAAGTTTTATGTTTTAAAATAACGGCTAACGGACGAATACCTGTCACATGACTCGAAATATATACGTGGCAACGGGGGAAAAAAACGTAATTTTTTTTAGATTTATTTTCCGTTAGCATAATTCATTATTATTTTTTAAATATTGATAGTAAGCTAGATGCGGTGGTTATGTAAGTAGTTGAATGAAGTATTTTTATGGACAAATCAAATGTTTATATTTAAAATTAATTCTTAGTTTGGAAATTAATTAGGTCAATGGTCCGTGGGGGTATGCGTTTAAGGTATTTCCATTTTCCATTTCAGCCATTGTATTGTATTGCTGATCTGGCTATAAAACGAGCGATCTGATTGGATAATTTTTTTAAACATGATATCACCAAAAATCTTTTTCGTATAGATGGCGCAGTAAGCAGCCCGGGTTTTTATGAACTATATTTGTCAGGGGTCCCACAGACTCGAGTGTATATAGCCATGCATTCGTTAAGTCGCGTTCACGTATCACGTTTAAGAAGTTTGGAAGGCAGCGCATCCTCGTCTGTCGTACGTTTCTTTCTATTTTGGGTTAATTCAGCTTTTTTAGAATCCACTCTGTTACAGGACAAAAAAGACAGACATCTATTTTGACCAGATGACCACACACGATGAGCTGGTCGTTGGCTAACACGTGTGTTGTCATTATATTTCTCACACAATGTTGTCTCCATGTGCTCATCGTTGCATCCAGGCTTCTTACATTTCTGAAATAAAACTAATAATACTTATCCTAGTGAATATTACTTAAGTCATATTACATAATTATTTAGGAGAACAATACACTGTAGAAATGATAATGTTTATGCTTCCATTGTTAACTTATAATCTGTGTTGTGAATGTTTAAGGCTAAATATTTTAGAAAAGTAGCGGATCCAGGGGGTGATGTCCGGACCCCCCACTCCCCATAGAATTTTTGTTTTAATATATATTTTCCGAGAGGAAGACATGAAAATTAACCTTTTTTCCCCAGTCCTATTCACCCATCACATTTGGACTACCCACCCCCTTTCAGAAATCCGGCATCCGCGCCTGTAGAATACTATCTAGCCAAATTATCTTTAAAAACTGGGATTTGTGTTGCATTCAGAGTTATGACAATATGAAATACGTATTTCATAATCGTATCAATTTTGAAGTTTCAAATGATAACCAGTCGCGGATCCAGAAAATCCATTTGAGGGAGGGGCCAAAGATATGATGCCAATTCCTTGGTTGATTGATTGATTGTTTAACGACCCCCCAGCACAAAAATAAACATCGGCTATTGGGGCCAATTCCTTGGATTCTTTAACATTAAATTTAAAAAAAAAAAGTTATTTAAATCGCAAAATTTAGAGGGGCCCCTAGGGTTTTTCCCACAATAGCCGATGTGGGGAGTCGTTAAATAAATATCAATATCAGCTGAACTACAACTTCAGCTGATATTGATATTTATTATGTAAATCTCGTACATTTAGTGATTCAAATGTTATTTTATCAGTTTTAGTTATAAATGCTTTCAAAACGTGTTTTAGCTACACATTTAGCATCCCCACAACGTTAGGGTTCACTCAAGTCCGTGGGACCCGTGACAAATATAGTTAATAAAAACTCGGGCCAAGAAAACATTTTTTGATTGGATGCTTCGCATCTTGAGAAGATCACAATTCAGCTTTCAATGCATCAGCCTTCACTGTATCGCTGTAAATAATATATCGTAGTAGAGGAAAAATGAACAGAAATACAGCGGTTACAAGAAACGTCAGTTTCAAAGGTAAATACCAAAAAAGCTAAATAATGACAGTTGCCTTCTTCGTAAGGAATTGTTACCAAAGAACAGGCGTTTTATATGCAATGATAGTTTGACAGTGAAAAAGTAAATTCACGAAGTGTTGGGGAATTTTCCACAAGAACATGACAGTTGCCAATTTGGCTTATAAAACGAGTTGATTGGATATTTTTAAGCATGATATCACCAAAACATGTTTTCGTTTAGATGGCACAATAAACTATATTTGTCAGGAGTCCCACTGACTCGAGTGACCCCTGACGTTGTGAGGATGGCGAAGTACATTTAAAATCGAATACTTACTGCAGATTGTTTCTCTGTAGAATGCGATTTTCCCAAATAGATGTCTGTATACGATCTTTCGTTCGTATTTTTTTTCTTGGCGTTAACAGGGTTGCCATCAACGTCGTGACTAGGCACAATATCGGTCTGTCTTATTAATTCGGAATTATCATCTACGACGACGTTCACAACGAGCGCGTCACTGTATTGTTTCGTCACTTCTAAGTGGTTTGTTTGAACAGCAGCTACGACGTTCACAACGGGCGCGTCACTGTATTGTTTCGTCACTTCTAAGTGGTTTGTTTGAACAGCAGCTACGACGTTCACAACGGGCGCGTCA
>JAULBS010030873.1:0-10309 GCA_032355785.1 Symmetromphalus regularis
GGACAAATCAAATGTTTATATTTAAAATTAATTCTTTGTTTGGAAATTAATTAGGTCAAGGGTCTGTGGGAGTATGCTTTTAAACCAAGTTATAATAATTAAAAGGCCTTACCATATTTTTAATTTTATACATAAGAGTTGTATTGGTGTTAATTTTTATCTCATTTGTTTATTACTTTTTTATTTTAAAATTAGTAAATTCAAGTCAAATATAATTTTTAATGGTGAACTGTTGTGTGTAAACCAAAGATGTTATTTAGATACATTTTAGTCTTTTGCTTACATGTATTTCTTGAGTTCAATTAATTTATTTGTTGTCAACCAGATCATGTGAAGATTATTACAAATAAAAACCATGCATGAATAATGTTTGTTTTGTTTGTTTTAATTCAGTCATCAATGCCCGCAAAATGCATTTGAAAGTGGCCATGGTATGTGCTGTCCTGTTTGTGGGATGGTGCACATAAAAGACCCCTTGCTGGTTATCGGAAAGAATAACCTATGTGGCAGAAGCAGATTTCCTCTAAATGAATGTTATAATGACCATATAAGTGATGTCCAATAGCCGATGACAAAATACAAATCATTGTGCACTAGAGGCATTGTTAAATAAAACAAACTTTACTTCTTTTTTTTTTTAGTGGGGGGCAAATCTTGATAATCCGCCAATGTGTTAACTATTAGACTCGAGATCCACTCATACTTGAAAACTCTTCAGATTTGGACCAATTTATTTTGTCACTGAGTAAAAATAGTTTTATTAGTTTTCCCTTAAAATGTGATTGGTGGTTTGTGCCCTTCCCCCTCACCGGTACCAGGTACCATGATCATAGTCATTTGTTCAGCTTTGGGGAGAGGGGGGGGGGGGCACTGACGGAATGGGTACATAATCTATATCAGATGTTGATTACAATGGCAAAGAATGTGAAAAGAAATGTGGTCGGGGGAGGGGGGTTACTACCCCACTGTTCCTATAGCCATTCACCCCACCCTGTCTCTGTCCACCCCACTTCCAGAAAGCAATTGTCGGCAATGTTTTAAACCAACGATGGCTGACATGTAGGTGAAAAATCAAAATGGCCACCCCAGTATTGGAATATTCAAAAGGGGTATTAAAATTCATATTTTAATCTTGTATATGTTATGCCTAAATATTATAAATGGTATTATCTAATAGGCTGTTACTAAAATATTGACTGCGATCAAAAATTACAAAAATCTTCAATGGAAGTCCTAATACTATTTATGTTGCAGATCTAGGGGGTGCACGGAGGCCACCTAAATTTTGCGATTTAAATAACATTAAAAAAAATTATTATGTTTTTAACATTAAAGTATCCGAATAATTGACATCATATTATTGCTCCTCCCCCCAATGGATTTTCTGAATCTCTATCATGTATTTGTTCAATTAAATGCAAACTATAATCAAACTATTATAGTTTGCATTTAATTCAACATATACACTGTACATGTTCTCTTTAGGTCAGCATGCCATAGAACACAATGTCTGTGCGATATCACAAAATAATAATACTAATGATAATACATGTAGACGATGACACTTAGATATCAGGCTGTGATACAGGATTTCTGTAAAGGATGGGTGAACAGGACTGGGGGGAAATTGTTAATTTTGACGTCCTCCCACTCTGAAAATATATATATTTAAATTTAAAAATAAGAGAAAAGGGGTTCTGGTCCCCCTCTATATCCGTACCCCCAGGGCCGCCTCTGGACCTGCTACTGGATATGTATTCGTGAGGTAGTTTGTGATTCAAACAAATGGTATTCGCATCGACGATGAAAAGATTGAACTAAAAACTATTTTGACATGTTATAGACCTATTGAAGCACGTACCAATTTGTAATGTACCTCGGTTTTGCCACTTGTCAAACTTGGAACTTCAAAGATAGCTTAAACATTTTGCATTGTATATAAATCGAAACATATTTTAATGTACATATAATTATAAATGTATATTAAAAAATAATAATTACTTGGAAAAATGATTTGGTCTTCTTCAGACAACCTGCAAATGGTTACATTTATCATCGTCGAAAATGACAGTGTGGACTATAAATAGTTCCTCACAATTAACGTGATGTTAATATTTTAATTTGTTATTATAAAAGGATTTCCCTGATTAAATTTAATATCTTAGATGAGCATTCACAATTCGTTTTGATTTTTAAAAAAATGGTTCTAGTAGTTCGTAGTTGAACGTAAATTATGTGCAAAAGTTATATACTTTTGTTGCATAAATAATGATTTCTAGAGAGAAAAAAGTAGAGTGGCGTAGAGTTTTATTTTACACTCACACACACACACACACAAACACACACACACACACACACACACACACACACACACAGACACAAGCACGCACGCACACACACACACTTAATTTATTACTTATTGTTTAACAGATTGTCTGATTTTGTCGAGGGTACATCATACTTTTAAATTTGTACCCTTCAATTGATCATAACACGGCTTGCATGACTAGTTAAATTAGCTTATATAAGCGCCTTAAAATATTCCAGAGGAAAGGCCTGTATAGCCTACATTACTATCAATGAAAGCAATAAACTAAACATGACCTAATAAAGGCACGGCGGAACGGGAGGGGGATGGGGCTCTAGCTCCCGCCCCCGATAATTCCGAATCAAAAAGAGTATAATAAATAAATCTCGAGAGAGAGAGAGAGAGAGAGAGAGAGAGAGAGTATTCCGTAGTTAGGGATAGCCTCGTATCCACTTTAATCTCAACGCTTCGTGCCTAGCTTTTTAGCCCCTCCGCCCCCTTATGTTCACTTGCTTCCGCCGTGCTTCTAATATATATGACCTTGGAGATCATATTCAGCCTGGGGAAGAATGTATTTTGCCTTAATACCTGAGAAATAATTACTTATTATTTGAAACGAAAAATAATAAATAAATGTTTTTGCTAAGTTGGAGTTTTCCCATATGAAAGCACATATACGTAGACCGTATGTCAGGGACGTAGCCAGAAATTTGATAGTATATAATAGTACCAGATCTGGTAATAAAAAAGTGCGTGTCATAAAATATTTTGTATGGAAAAAATATACCGTTAAAAGACATTGTTCGACATGTGCTTACAATGCGACAGTGTGCAGACTTCCTTTATTAAAAAATATAATTATTATAAAATTAGTTCTTTTCATTCATTTTTTTAATTTATCTTGTAATTTCATTTCTATATTAACGGGCCCCGGACCCCCAGGTCTAAATCCGACCCTGACAGTATAGCTACGCCCCTGTATCAGTAGCGGATCCATAGGGGGGACCAGAGGTCCCCCTTTTCTATATATTTTTATACATATATTTTCCGAGTGGAACGATGTGAAAATTAACCATTTTTCCCTAGTCCTATTCACCCCTAACATTTGGACCCCCCTTTCAGAAATCCTGCATCCACGCCTGCTGTATATTTTCATTAACGTATGCGTGTTGTAGAATGTGCAGTATACTTCCTTGACTATATATAAGTATATATATATATATATTATATTAAAACACAGAGCTAGCTACTCAAGTGACGGATATATGATACGGCTGTGAGATCCGGTCAGAATGCCCGATTTAAAACTTTAAAAACTATTACTAAAAATGTCGCTGGATAGACGCCCTTCCAGGGCTAGGAGATCATCTTTTAGACTATCATTCAGATCATCGTCCAGTAAGTAGTATATTATACATTTTTTTCTATAATTTAGAATGTTTTCTGTTATGTCGTATGATTGAACGGTGAACTGCTGATAATGGATTAAGGTCATTTAAAACAATATTCTATTTCTTGTTGAGATGGCTATAGGAGTAGCTATGATCCTCGATATAAATGTTAAATCTATCTTTTCCTCACTACTTTGTCTTGGAATTAACAGATTCTTAGAAAGTTAGTACACCGCCCATCCCCTACCCCCGCCTCCCCCCAAAAGTGCGTGGGTAACCCGTCATTATAAATTCCCGACTATTCCAATCGAGAGAATCTCGAGTAGAGAAATTGTGCATGTATAGAGGTAGTGTTTGGGTAACATACACACACCCTATCACACTATCACACTATCACACTATCACAAACACACACACACACACACACACACACACACACACACACACACACACACGCACACGCACGCACGCGAGCACGTACGCGCATCTCACGGAAGAACCGACTTTATATCGGATTGTGGTAAATAATTTTTAGTTTAAATACTTTTTTTTACTGTTGAAATTCTGAACTGAATCAATAATGAGTTACATTAGAAAAGGGGGAAGGAGGGTGATTTTATAATTATTGTAATTTTGTTTTACAAATGTCTAAATAGAGATTTTATAACCTTTACTAGTTCCTATGTTTATTTAAAAAAAAAAAAAAATCTAATCTAACCTGTTCTGTGGGCCTAGTTTAAAAACTAACGAAACACACTAATTAGAAATGAAATTGTTCTGATAGCAATTTTTACTCAAATTTTCTTTACGTTTTTACTTTTATCTTTTATGTACGTGTGTATACTTTCTTTTCTGTTTTTAAATGAGGACGTTCGCTGTGATTCAAAAATCATCATAATATCCTATTTAGAACTTAATAATGTTAGAAAGTGACAAGAACTATTAATACCAACAGCATATTAAATATTAAAGGGCGTGGTTGTTTTTAGTGTGTTTTAAAAACTTATTGGAACACTATTTAGAAAAAAAATTGTTTATAAGCAAATAATACTAACTTCGCTCACCACAATCTCAATCACCAAAGTTCCACACATGCGCCGTTAATGATTTATTATGATTTAATACAAAAATGTTATATTAAATCCCATCCCCAGCTTTGATAACCAAAGTAGGGGGTGGAGGCAATGCGCCCCCCAATCATCACACCTTTACCCCTCATCACCTTTTATATTTGCATGTCTTGCCAATCATATTAGTGCTTTCTATGCAGATGCCTGCCATATAAAAGAACACACATCCCCTTCAAAAGAAGAAGAAGAAACAAAAATAATAAAGAAAGATTTCAAGCTACCCCAATGAAACTATAAGCGTGTTCAGGAGGGCGGGCGCTCGCGTATTATTTGACTGATTACCGACTTTTTTTCTTCTTTTTAAATCCGGCCTTGACAACATACTCAATAAATCTAAATATTGTCGCAAAAAGAAAAAAAAAAGAAAAAAAAAAAAATATGGCTCAGTCTTTATAGGTGTTTGATGTAGTTTTTATGTCTGAGTATTTTCCCTTGAAAAGGTAGGTGGCCAAAATATCCTAACTTCCGGTTATGGAAGATTTCTTGTTTTGAATCAATGAATTAAAACTATTTATACGTTTACGATGTCTGTTGAAGAAAAAGAATAACATTTAAAAAGTCGTGGTTTTTACATATTGAAAGGATTCTAAGAAGTGATTTTATAGACTACATTTCGTTAGGTAAGTGGGTTTTTAAATATACATTTTAACAAAATTAAATTGAAGCGATGTTGATGCCATCAATGATGGTTTATAAAATATACCAAACCCATAGGGCATAGTCCTAAGTTGATGTCTTGTGCCATCAGTATTTTTTCTTCTTCTCTAATAAAAAAAAAAAAAGACAGTTGTTAATTTTATATTTGAAGTTGTCTGACCAACCACGACATCACATTAAGTGACATTTATGTTAATTATTAAGTAATGATCATGAAGTGTGTTTTTATAAAAAGTTCTAAAAGAATAAGATAATACATTTCAGGCACGGCGGAACCAGAGGGCTGGGGGGGGGGGGAATGGGAGTCTTTAGTAAATAATTCAGAATCAAGTATAACCTCGTATCTACTTTAAACTCAATGTTTTGTACCAAGATATGTTAGCCCCCCAACTAGATCTGTTAGACCCCCACCCAATGTTGACTTGCTTCTGCAGTGCCTGCATTTGATAATGTGAAAAATGTCATTAAGAGGGTGTCTTTGTGTGTATGATATTGATGGGAGTAATTTTTTTTGTCATTGTACTGATTTGCAGCAACGAATCTTTTATTTGCACGTTTTACATCTACTGTAGTCCTATCCATTATTATAAATATTAAACCTTGCTCAGCATTCAGTCTGGTTTGGAGCTGGTATCGAGTTTAAAAATCACATGCTTAGACTGAAAAATCCATACCATATATATATATAAATATATGTGTTTGTCTGACAGGATAACCACTGTGCCATCAAGGCCAGTTACCAAGGAAACCTTTTAGACAAATTACATGTGCATGCATGACAAAAGACACTTTTTAATAGAAGATTTTAACATATTTTTATATGAGTATAAAATTGTTGTAAACAACAGTTGCCACTAAATATCTATTTGGGTAACTATGATACACATGATGTTTAATTGGCAGCCCTAGCCTGATAGGTGTTCGTTTAGAAAAGAAATTAATACAACTTCTTGTGACACACACCATCATAACTACAAGGGTTTAAGGGCCTCTTGTGGGAAAAGTACAGGAGATAAGTGATGATTGACTCAAAATCTCATTAGACTAAGGTGTCACGATATACAAACAATAGCTAAACCAAATTTGTTGAAATGAACAGGGTTGGTGGGGGGTAGTTAATTATTGGTATCAATTTATGGTGAATATAATTATTACCGTCTTGATGCATAATTTAGCATTGTCTACATCCAACAGTATTAAAGCACCCATTGGTTGGATTCATTGTTTTCCTGGAATTCTATGTTAAATATCCTATTATAATATTAATAACCAAAGATTCCCTCAAAATTCTGATATCAGGGATTTATCCAGGATTTTTTACCATGGTCCTATTGCTGAAAGGATTGGGAAAATTAGTGCAATTTTAGTTATAATTGGAGTGTTTTTCACACCACTGAATTTATGTAACTATAATATTATATTTATTAACCAATTTGAAAAGTTATAATCCAGAAATTGGAAATTTTCAGTGCCATTTGACTTTGGGAAGGAGCTGATGTTTGTACCATATAAATCAAAGACCTTTGTCCAAATACATTACTTTCACGGAAATGTCCTGCATGTCAAAAATAGAGGATGAACTAACCTAAAAATAGTAAAATAAAAAAGAATTGGGGCCTGTTAAAAGGTGACCTAGCAGGGGTTTACCTAGCTTTTATAAAACTTAAAAGAGTGGTCCCTGGGATTCACCTGTTTCTGTTTGATAGTCCCAACCTAAAACCTACGGCCCAGTTTCTCGTTGACGGTTCAGCCATGATCTACAGTTCCACCCATTCTTTTAACACATGTGGACACAGTTTGAGCTAAAAATTGAGGTTGAACTGTCGATGAGAAATTGGCCTTAAGTGTCCACAATCTATTCAAGAGTTGCAGAAAACAGGTTTTGCAGTGAGAAATTTCTAAAAAAAAATTATATTTAATAAATGAATTTGTTTTATGGCTCTAAAATGTGCCAGTACACCCTCCACCCAACTTCCTATTGTTTGTTCATGACTGAGTTGATTATATAAGTAATTATAACCAAAACAGATTCCCATGGGATGCAGTGTCTTTAAATTTGGGGTCCAGATGACCTTTTATTGCGTCCTTTATGCAGGTTTTGCGAGTCCGGTAAATCCGTGACCGAGCCTGCAACATGATGTTTGTGAAAATGTGAAGCTAAGATGAAACTATTGATTATATATGGACAACCGTATTAACAGATCTGGAGAAGATAATATTTATTACAACACTTCACAGATGACCAGTCTTTGAGATTAGCGGCTAACCGGCTGACAACTGTCTAACTAGCTCCCGCGGTCACGATCTTATTTGGCAAACTCTCGCTTCTTGCATGCTCAAAGATATTTGTGTTTAATCAAGTGTAGAGTGTGCTTGTTAATAGCAGGCTATTATAAATACGTTTATTGACCAATGTGGTGGTCAACACTGTGGGGTGACAGTGTATATTGATCTGTGAATGGCAAATAGGTTGAAAGGTTAAGTCCTGTTTGAGATTTTTATTTTTAAATCCATTCACAGTATCGTGTGTCAGCTAAGGTTGTTTTCCTTCTCTGTTCAGTTTGGGATCTTAAAAGTTAGAGCCATTGTTAACTAATATTGTGTTAAAATGTAAATGAACATTGATTCTAATTCAACACATTTATAAAATTAAATTCATGTACATATATCTGGATGAATGTTTGATGAAATGACATAATCACATTTTAGAATTAGCTTCTGTACATGTACAAAGAATACTGTTATTAGTGTTAATTACCAAAGACCCTTAACTTCACTTGTCCTCAGAAACAGTTCCATAGACATCTGTATATATTACTTCAACCCTTAATATCTTTAATAGTTGTCCTGAGAATATAGAAGCACAATATTAGTCTTCAACCCCTGAAATTGGCTGTGGCAATCGGCAATGCTATGGCACTTTTTTTGCCTCAGACTAATTTTTCTTTTCTATGTGTATTATTTTCTTATTATTAAAGTAAAGTATACTTTATACTAAAAATGCTGTGGATATTTATTTTGCCCTGGAGATTTTCATAATTGCAGTTTAATCATCACCATCAATTTCCATTATAAACCGTTTATTATCAAATATTAGATCTCATCGACATGTTGCACTGAATTTTCATCACCAGCAGTTTCCAACATAAAATGTTTAATATCAAACATTATTATCTTAGCAATGTGTTGCACTGAATTTTCATCATCGCCACCAGTCTCCAGTCTGAAATGTTTAATGTAATTGTCATTTACAAATTGCGTGTGTCCCATCTTCTGCACCACATGCAACCGTGAAACTGATGCCAATGATCAAGAACATTGCATTATAATACTATTTGCATTGATCGGCCAGTCTGTTGAATGGAGCATTTGTCTCAATGAGTCACCCGCCAGGGCGTCGTGTAGTCATTGTTCAGTATCCACACAGCGTGCTGATCTGTGGTCATTTGTATTGTCTCAAGTCGTGACCACTTCATTTCGACCAGCTGATGTCCAGATTTGTTATTTGTGGATGTTACGAGATTTAAACTGAACGTATAACCTGCAGACTGTTCTTCTAGCTAGTGTAGGCTTATTTAAATGTAGGTATATGTGTGTTGTCATTGTTTTATGTCTTCTCAATATAAACTCGACCAAAAAAGAAAGTATCTATGTAATCAATAGTCATTTAATTCATAAACCAGACAACATTTATGGCAGAAATTTTGGAATTAGATGACCACACCATTTAGGAGGAGTTTTTGTGCTGTAATATCACAGGTTGTGCATGTGTTTGCTGCCAATGGACCATTACTATGACCACCCAATGAAACAAAAATATTTCCACATTCATACTTTCTTTTTTGGTTGAGTATATAATTACCTCACTGGGCAGGAGCGGGATCTAGCTCAAACAGTAGCGTGTCTGCCTGTGAACCGGTCGGTCGTCGGATCGATCCTTCTCAGTAGACCCATTTGCTGTTTGGGCTATTTTTCCGTTCCAGCCAGTGGTCCACAACTGGTTTATCAAAGGCCGTGGTATGTGCTGTCCTGTCTGTGGGACAGTGCTTGCTGCTTATTGAAAAAGAGTAGCCTATGTGGCGGCAGCGGGTTTCCTCTAAAAACATAAGTCAGAATGACCATATGTATGATGTCCAATAGCCGATGATAAGATTAAAAATCAATGTGTTCTAGAGGTGTCGTTAAATAAAACAAACTTTTCTTTATCTCAATGGGCACTCATAACTGGGAATTATCTTTCATAATTTCTCTGTGAAAAATATTACACGTTGGTTTAACTAGGCATTTCATTGGGTGTCTCTGGCCATTATGACCAATAAGATTGCCTGTAGTAAATAATTATGATGTTATTATAAATTTGTAAAAGAGCAAATAATGTCATTAAAACTAGAAAAAGTGCATCGTAATGTCATCCATAACATTGTAGAATGGCACTTCTCTAATTATGCAATTAGAAAGTTTAAAGAATAGAATGATTGAAAATGGGTTAATAAATAGAATATCAAACTCGTTACCATTTATTATCAAAGCACATGACAAAAGTTATTTCTCTTGGGACATAAATTTGATAATTAATGTAACTCGTTTAATGTCCTCTATATTATGATACTGTTGAAAATATATGTAAGTAGTGGATATTCAAATGTATCACATGATAACAATACCTGTGTAATATTGATAGTAATCATAGTGAGTGGCAGAGCAGAAGCAATCATGTGACAGGTGGTGGTTGTATTTATTAAAAATGTGTTTATATCCAATTAAGGTTCAAGCACGCTGTCCTGGGCACACAACTCAGGTTCCTGTGCTGTCTGTCCAGGACA
>JAULBS010030884.1:0-10308 GCA_032355785.1 Symmetromphalus regularis
TGAGTTAATCGTCTATCGTAAGTTTATGTAAAGAATGTATATGTACGATATTGAGTTAATCGTGTATCGTAAGTTTATGTAAAGAATGTATATGTACGATATTGAGTTAATCGTGTATCGTATGTTTATATAAAGAATGTATATGTACGATATTGAGTTAATCGTGTATCGTATGTTTATGTAAAGAATAGGACTGGTGAAAACAGTTAATTTTCACGTCCTTCCTCTCGGAATATATATGTGTGGGCTCTTATAATAATATAACATCCTATTCATTAAGTTGAAGATGTTTAGACCGTCTGGTTCATCTCACATCATTACTATGTTTACCTTTAGTTACTTCGAAAGATTACACTGAGGTCGCGAATATCTTGAATGTAATATATATTTTAAAATCCTGACCTGTGTTTGATAAACTACCGGAAACGCGACCGTAACGTGAATGTGAACCAGTGTATGAATGGCACTGAATATATTTTCTGTGATACTAGGTTCAACAGAAGATCAGGTCATATCAAGGTCGTGTATACTCGAAATGCATACTAGAATAGAGGAAAAATATAAAGTTTTACAAACAAAGGAGAGCTCAGCCAAAACCTGTTACAAAGATGACACCAAGATAATGAAAACTTGTGGAGTATATCTAAAATCAATCAGTAGCGGATCCATAGGGGTGGGTGGGGGCGTGCAGAGTGTCCGGACCCTCCGTTTTCTAGAATTAACCATTTTTCCCCAGTCCTATTCAAACATCCAATTTAGACCCCCCCTTTCAGAAATCCTGCATCTGCGCCTGTCCATTAATTATAAATTAACAACTGGTATCTATGGTGAAGTGGTTACTTTATCGGACACGCGGCTGGTAGATACAAGGATCAAATCCCAGTCCCTTCACCGAATTTTTAATCTTAGAACAGGCTGTTTCTTTATTGGTATAAACAATGAATGTTCCGCAAAACTGAATAGGTAAGTGTACACTACTTACACCGACCAGTGGTCCACAATTGTTTTATCAAATGCGTGGTTTGTGCTGTTCTGTCTACGGGATAGTGCATGGAAAAAAATCCCTTGCTGCATGCCGATAAGAGTAGCCGCATTCGTGTGGCGGCAGCGGGTTTCGTTTTTTTTACTAACACTAAAGCTGAGTTGTGTGCTCAGGGCAGCGAGCTTGAACTTTTATTCGATATGTACACGAAGATAAGTACAAACAACCTATAAACACAGCATGCAGTACAATGTCATCCAGTGTAAAACCAACATTGTATTTTCTCTCAAGAGAGGTAACAGCTTTTTTTTTTGTACTAAGTTCATGCGTACTTAAATGCAGTTTATTATCATATAAGTCCCCCTCCCCCCCAAAGAAACGCAACCAATAAAAAACAAAAACAAAAAAACATACAAAAAAATAAATAAAAACCAAACCCATTAACCAAAACAAGTTATCGGAAACTCGATGTAAGCTTACTTTGGGAAGCTGACAGCAAGTTCCTGGAAACTAGTGAGGAACATTTAAAATCCTGTGAATTATAAATATAACTGACAACCATAACAGGTTCTAAACCTCCGTGAAACACATTTAACAATGACAGTGAATACCTTGTTTATCATACTCATACGATAAAAGTATATAATGAAGTACATATATATATGAAATACTACACATATTTTAGTAATGATGGAGTCTATACCTTTTTCACATATTAAGTCATCCTCACAACGTCATGGGTCATCTGTCCACTCGTGTCCGTGGGACCCCTGACCAATAGTTCAAAAAAAATACGGGCCGAGAAAGTTTTTATTATTATATTGTTTTTTTTGATTGGATGCTTCTCCTGATAAGAAGCATCCAATCACAGTTCAGCTTTCAATGCATCGACCTTTACCTTATCGATGTAAATAATGAATCATGGAAGAGACGAAAAAATTTATGTGTTCGTAAATTTAAATGAAAAAACTATGACACGATGACTTATCTACAACTTTTAAAATGAGGCGACTGTTATAAGGTTTAACTGCCCCATGAAATACACCAGGTTTTGTGTTATAATAAAAAATGAGCGATCTGATTGGATAATATTTGATATCACCAAAAATGTTTTCGTATAGATGGTGCAGTAAGCAACCCGTGTTTTTATGAATTATATTGGTCAGGGGTTCCACGGACACAAGTGGACCCCTGACGTTGTGAGGATGATATCAAGTTAAACAGATCCTCTTTGCTATGTTAGTAAGGTAAAACCAAAATCAAGAATCCAATACAAGTAAATTGAAAAAAAAACCTATCAAAACAACATAAACCCCTGATGTTTGATTAAAACGGGAAATGACACACGTACCCACCACGTATGTCATGAAGTGTAAGATACAGATTTAATAATGGACGATTGATATATTTGCTGTCACACTGAGTTAAAGGGAACGAGGCTGTTGCAGTAAAGCGATAACATTTAGATATGACCCTGACATGTAGGAAGTCTGTTTAATTTCACCGTGTTTGTAATGCTGCATCATATGACTAGTATTGACTTCCGACTGCAGCCAATTGCTTTGATCTGACTATGATCTCCGCCGTGTGCACGGAATAAGCCAATTCTCCAGACTCTCGTCGTCTGCGAGGCCACAATTTCATAGACATGTTTTTACTAACGCATGCAGCGGAAAAGCATTATGGATACAAGAGATGGGTTCAAGTTATAATTGTTACAGATAATTTGTAACAAAGTTAACATTGATGAGAAGGTTCTAGACGGTTTGTTCACAGGTCCTTTGGGGACAAGACGCGTCATAGATAACAAAATACCAATAACGAAACGCTGGAATGTCAATATAAGAAAATCTGCTGGTAACTAGAATCACAGGCTGTTAAATTCAATTGGAATGGGAGCAGCACGTATACCAGGCACGGATGCTGGATTTATGAAAGGGAGATCCAAATGTGATGGGTGAATAGGACTGGGGATAGTGTTAATATATGTTTAAAAAAGAATTTCTAGAAAATTTGGGGTTGGGGGGTGGGGATCCTGACTCCCTGGAGAACCCTCTGGTTCCTCTTCTGTATACGTAATTATACACTTTAGTGGTTTTGTTTAGAATCTCGCTGTCGTATCACTGCATCAAAAGTAGTTGTCCTGAAAGCGTTACAAGCGTATGGTTAGATCTGTTTTTATCTAGAACAAAATCTGTTAAAATCTGTTACTTTTAAATTGTTCATAACTAATGTCATGTCATTGCTATTTTTGTTCATTATCTTCAATATGTCACTTAGCTTTGTTATAAATACACTTTTTATTCAGATATCAGTCCTTTTTTTAAATATTCTACACTCAAAAGGTGTTTCAGTGTCTGCTTACGTGAGTGCGTGCGTGTGTTGTGTGCGTGCGTGCCAGTGTGTATGTGCGTGTATTGTGTGTGTATATGTGTATGTATGTATGTATGTATGTATGTATGTATGTATGTATGCATGTATGTATGTATGTGTGTGTGTGTATGTATGTATGTGTGCGTATGTATATGTATGTGTGTATGTAGGTGTGTGTATGTAGGTGTGTGTATGTATGTGTGTGTATGTATGTGTGCGTATGTATGTGTATGTGTGTATGTAGGTGTGTGTATGTAGGTGTGTGTATGTATGTGTGTGTATGTATGTGTGAGTGTGTATGTATGTGTGTGTGCGTATGTACGTGTGTGTTTGTGTGTATGTAGGTGTATATGTATGTATGTATATATGTATGTGTGTGTATATGTATGTATGTATGTATGTGTGTTTGTGTGTATGTATGTGTGTACGCGCGCGTATGTATGTATGTATGTGTGTGTATGTGTGCGCATGTATGTATGTGTGTATGTATGTGTGTGTTTTTATGTATGTATGTGTATGTATGTGTGTGTATTTGTGTGTGTGTGTATGTAGGTGTGTGTATGTATGTATGTATG
The DNA here is from genome assembly GCA_032355785.1 of Symmetromphalus regularis. Taxonomy (NCBI): domain Eukaryota; kingdom Metazoa; phylum Mollusca; class Gastropoda; order Neomphalida; family Neomphalidae; genus Symmetromphalus; species Symmetromphalus regularis. The sequence goes on from JAULBS010030884.1 coordinate 3,931, forward strand.
TATGTGTGTATGTATGTGTGTGTATGTATGTGTGTGTGTAGGTGTGTATGTGTGTGTATTTGTGTGTATGTGTGTGTATGTGCTTGTGTGCTTGTGTGTGTATGTGTGTGTGTGTGTGTGTTGGTGTTTGTGTTGGTGTCTTGTATGGTAATGATTTCAGGGCCCCAATCCTGACATTATTTATGGAGATATCTCTGGAGCCAAAAAAACCACACTATTATTTAAAAAAAAATAGTAATAAATAAAATAATAATAATAATAAACTAAAAATAAAAACCCTCTCTAAACATTCCCTTAGATCTGCTTCTAATTTTAATAATAACGCACAAAAATACACATTCTAAAAAAAAAATAATAATAATAAAAAATAAAAATAACATAGAGTACTCTATGTAACCCCTATTTGGGAGCAGCATCAGTCTCGTGATCGTAAGACACACGTGCGACCAGTCGTTAGATAGTCTATGACAAATCGCACACCAGTCGACGACAGGTCTCATAGTCTGTCCGCAACCCATCGATCGCAAAAACAAGCCCACGACCGTCCACGACCGTCCACTACCACCCTCGATCGAATGACCGCCAAGGTCGCGGACATTCTCAGCGTAAATGTGATTGGGGCCTAGGCGAACGCTCCACCGACTGAGCTAGATCTTGCCCTAAATCTTGAAAGCTATTGACATTCAGAACAAAACCAGATGGTGGTGGTTTTAATTTAGTTAGAAACGAACAAACAAGATTTGATTTAACACGAATAGTTCCAGCTGGCGGTAAACTGGTCGGGGTGGGGGATGGGGTTGAGGACGCCTATATAATTATCTCCCCACCCCACACTTTTTGCTTCCAATAGTTGAAATAAAATGCCTAAATAATAATCTTTTTCCAGTATTTCTCTTGTCGTCTTAGCGCAAATATACCAAACTACACAGTCTATTATAGTTTGAAGGTTTTAGCCGGAAACGTCATTTCAAAAGAAAAATATGGGAGGAAGACTTTCACGGCTCCGCCCCCCCCACCCCACTTCTAGGAAGCCAACATGGGTCTATTCCCCTCCCCCTCACTTTCAGGAAGCCATTTTCGACCATGCTGCGATGACATGTTAGAATATGGCGGGTGAATGACAGAAAGATGTGTAAAAAGATACTTTCTAAAACTTATCTCGCTTGCTGCAGATTAGAGCGAATAAGTTCGCAACTACTCTCCCCATGATCCTTTAAGAATTGTACCATGAAAAATACATTTGTTTAAATATTTTGGGGCTGAATGCGCCAGCACATTTCTAAACAGATGATTGCGACTGTAGCTGAACAGTTTAAATATAGCATATACCTTAGTCAGAGTTTCTATCCAATATAGAAGGCCAATGTTTGTTTTTCCACAGGGATTATAACTTTAACCATTTTCCCAGGGAGCCCATGGGCTAAGGGTGTCCCCATGCACCCACCATGATCCTTCATGAGTGGGTCCATTTTGTTCAAGGACCTCTCAGGATTACGTTCATCTCTCTGACCGAAATAATATGGGTAATAAATGAATATTAGTACATATATTTTAACTTAGGAATGCAACTATAAAATTCTTTCAATCGTTAAATCAGTGTGTAGTCGTTGAAATAAGGCTTCTAGATAGGTTAGAGATCAATACTAGTATATTGACTAAATTACCTTCATCTGGTAGCTATTTTGAAATTAAAATAGCAACTATTATAAAATTGATAAATTGACGTTAGGTTGCCAACGACAATATGTGGAAGTATGTGATTTTAAAATATCCCCATGATTTTGGACTTGGAGGTCGATTATCTATTTTTATTAATAAATTGTTAAATGATAGATCGTTTAAGATTCGAGTGGAATCAACTTATTCTAACCCTCTTAAATGAAGTAATAGGCGTACCTCAGGGTAGCATCCTTTCTGTTACGCTATTTTCTGTCAAGATTAATAGCGTCTCCCAATATGAATATAACTGAACGTCTGTAGTAGCTTTGTTTGAATACACTTCAACAATTGGAAACTGATAATTGCTTTTGATTTTCAAAAACAGTCTTTATGCATTTGTGCCAGAAGAGGTTTCCATTTTTCTCAGCTGAAGTTAGATAACAATCCAATTCCAGTTGTGGAGGAAATCAAAATTCTGGACGTCATTTTTGTTAGAAAACTTTCTTTCATTCCACATTTAAAATATGTAAAAAAAAAAAAAGGTTTAAAAGTCTTGAATATTTTAAAAGTTGTAGGATATACAGAGTGGGAAACATACCGATCGGTTTTTCTCTGTCTGCATATATCTCTTTTGAGTTTGGGCTATTTTCTGTTCCAGCCAGTGGTCCACAACTGGTTCATCAAAGGCCGTGGTATGTGCTGTCCTGTCTGTGGAAAAATGCATATAAAAGATCCCTTGCTGCTTATCGAAAAGAGTAGCCAATGTACCGGCAGAGGGTTTCCTCTAAAGACATTTGTCAAAATGACCATATGATTGACGTCCAATAGCCGATGAAGAAATAAAAATCAATGTGCTCTAGAGGCGTCGTTAAATAAAACCAACTACTTTTTTTATCTTGTTTTGACGTCACCGTATTGGTTAGTACGTTTATACCTGAAGATCTTACATATTAGTTAACTGCGTTAGCCTGTACTACAATACATGTATGAAACGAAGGGTAGGGTAGCAGGCGCGGATGCATGGTTTCTGAAAGGAGGGGTCCAAATGTGATGAGTGAATAGGAATCGGGTGGGGGGGGGGAATGGTTACTTTTCATGTCCTTCCAGTCGGAAAATGTAAAAATGTTTTAATAAAAACGAAAAAAGGGGTGTCCGGACCCCCTTTCCCCCTCTGGATCCGTTACTGGCTCGGGCAGGGCAAGGCTGCGTAGTGTAGGACAGCATACTACTGAGTAGGTCAGGGAAGGGTAGGACATCAGGTTTATAACGTGTTTACATCAGAAAAATCACACACGCTGTCGTCCACGCTGTGCGATTTTTGTCTTTTTTTATTTTATTATTTGTATTTATTTTTTTTAGTTAATTTTTTTTTTGTTCCTGGAAATTTGTGTACATGTAATCTTATGGCAAACACACGGTTTCACTTTACAGATAGCTCATTAAACTTATCTATTAATTTGGTACCATTAAATGGTACGTTTCTCAGAGAAGAACTATGTCTTCATTTTGAACACAAATTATTATTTTTAAAAACATGATTTCAAAGACAGAGATTAGCAGCCCACATCTTGAGAAGATTGCAGTAAAATTTGTTATATTTAACGACGCCTCTAGAGCAAACTGATTTTTACCTTATCATCGGCCATTGGACGTCAATCATATGGTCATTTATTTAGAGGAAACCCGCTGCCGCCATATAGGCTACTCCTTCCGATAAGCAGCAAGGGGTATTTTATATACACAGTCCCACAGACCGGACAGCACATTCTACGGCCTTTGATAAACCAGTTGTGGACCACTGGTTGAAACGGAAAGATTTTATCCCTAGATTTTCAGTATGAAATCATGTTGCAACTAATTACATATTTCGTTCAAACTAACAATAACATAAACATGCCAAACTACAACTTTGAATGACTTACATTTTTAACCAAGAAAAAATATGTCATGCCCCTTTAAATATTCATAACAAAGAACTTTACCTCAGTGTCAATTTCCCAGTCGGGCGTGTCATCCTGCTGAGCCATGCTTGCACGCGCTGTGCACGAGATACTGTGATGCACCGGTATTGTCATAAACTGCGCCGTTACATGCTAATATAATTACCAGTGTATGGTTATAGTCGCGGCAATCAGCAGTTAGCGCAACAAATAAACATATAGCACTTGTGTACGAAATTTGTATTCCTCTGTGCGTTAAAGGTGCACGGTCATATTTAAAGTGACACAGTTTGCTTTGATGTTGATGGCGACGATTTTGACTATGATGATGCTGGAAGTGATGATAATGTTGATGATGATGATGGAGAAGAGTATTTGATGGATGGATGGATGGATGGATGGATGGATGGATGGATGGATGGAGAGATGGATGGAGAGATGAGTGGATATACGGACAGACGGGTGGACTGATTGATTGATTGTTGATGCTAATTTTAATGATGATGGATACAAGCAAGAAAACGTATGGGGGGGGGGGGGGGCAGGCCCGTGGGGACATTAGATCTGGCACCTCCCTTAATTTTGCGATTTAAATAACATTAAAAAAAAATGATTACTATTATTTGTGTTTTTCAATTATAGGACTTTGGTGGCCGTCGGCATTATATTATTTCATCCCCCCCTCCCCCACAACCTCCTACCCCATTAATGGATTTTCTGGATCCGCCACTGATAACGTAACCACTTTAAACGTGTGGAACTGACTGCTGGAACACGTATGGTAACTGCTTTAAACATGAGCTATGAATCCGTTCGCTTTAACATGCATGAATACACTAGAACAGGGGAATTGCTCGCCTATCAATAATTTATAGTCATTGTCATTGTTAATCTGATCCGTCTCCCGTAATTCCATTCCACAGCATCAGGTGTCCGCGGCCATTTCGTCAATAACCGTTCATAATCACAGAACAATCGTTAGTTTCCGCCAGCGCCCGGAAAAAGGAAATGTAAATGAAAAACGTTCAACACGCTCCAATAAGTATAGAAAATGAAATAATTAATCGAAGAGTTTTCACAAATCCTCAAAAGTCCAATTGACACAGAGAAATAGTGACAAATATAGAGAGAGAGACAGACAGACAGAGACAGACAGACCGAGTGACAGAGACAGACAAGATTGAGAGTGCGAAATTGAGACGGCGAGATTTAGTGTGAGATTGAGAGAGAGGGCCAGATTGAGAGAGAGGGCGAGATTTAGAGGAGAGAAAGAGAGAGAGGGTCGATATTGAGAGTGAGTGCGAAATTGGGAGAGGGCGTGTTTGAGAGAGAAGGCGAGATTGAGTGAGAGGGGGAGAGAGAGATGGGAAGAGATACAAGACTGACAGAGAGAGAGGGCGAGATTGAGAGAGAGGGGCAGAGGGCGAGAGAGAGAGATTGGGAGAGAGAAATACAAGACTGACAGAGACACTATTGTCAGGACAAGTCAGAGACACAAGACAGAGACCGAATAACATTCACGACAGACATACTGACAGACAGAGATACAGATATAAACACGAGGAAGAAGTTACGGACGTTGTTAACGAGGTCGTTATCAGCGTCACCTTGTCAACGTCTCTGACGTCCGCGCACACCTGTTACATTCCCATCCTAAATATATGCTAATGGATTTCAATGACATGCACTGAAATCAACACTCGTACATCTCGCGGAAACGAGCATTACTCTACTCATCCATAAAAACATGTTCTTTTCAGATGAAATATCTGTACGAACTCGTTTAACAGCTGATCTTTATCACCACGCAATGTCGATAATTTGTCGATATTAGGTTTTGTAGGGCTGATAAATTATTCAGTGCAGAAATATATTGTTTCCAGAAGTACAGCCAGTGCTCTTTGTAAACGTTTTCCATCGTGGATGTTAAAATAAAGGTCATATTTATCTATTTTTAAAACGTTTTATTGATGCGGAAATAAGTTACCTATCAAAATTTCAAATCCCAAATCAAGCTGCTATAAATCACACCAAGTAATTTGTTTTATAGTAGCAATATTATTCCGTTTATTGTAATGTCAGTGATATTACAAATGAATGAAAAATAAATATCGGCTATTGGAGATCAGACAATAAATGAAAGTAAAAATATGTTACAGTAAATCACTGTATAAAGCTAATCCGAAGTATGATATAATAAAAATTTACTAAATACAACTATGTAACATTTCAAAATAAATATCATAAAATAAACAAGGTAAATCAATTAAGATTGAAACATACATTTATAGTAAAAATCAGTTTGCATTAAAAGAAAAAAATGAGCAGTGTATGGAACTTAAATGATTCCACCAGACCCTCAGACTTTAAACACACGCGTTTTTTTTCGGTTTACTTCCAGGTCCGCGCACCGCCAAAATTTCAAAATTATTTTGTTCTAGTTTTTTCTAAATAGTCTGACTCACTCTCTTGTTTAGACGAAATTAGTGATGGAAATTACTCCAAATCAATTTCAACTTTTCGACCGAGCATTCAAAATTCAAAAATAAAAAACCTCGCCAGACAGTCAAAATGTAAATATAAAAACAAACAGAAGTGAAATTAACTTGTTAGGTGCTAAAATAAGTATTTATAATACAATAGCTCGCTTCATTACTAAGTGTTTCTCTCTCTTTATTTTTTTTGTCACTTTTCCGCCCCGGATTAGGTGCCTTCCTCTTAAGGCGCGGAATCCGGCGGGGGGGGGGGGACATAAATAAATCATAAACCATAAACTCGA
>JAULBS010030895.1:0-10308 GCA_032355785.1 Symmetromphalus regularis
TGCAGTTTGGGCTATTTTCCATTCCAACCAGTGGTCCACAACTGGTTCATCAAAGGCCGTGGTATGTGCTGTCCTGTTTGTAATATAAAAGACCCCTTGCTGCTTATTGAAAAGAGTAGCCAATATGGTTGCAGCAGGTTTCCTCTAAAAACATATGTCAGAATAACCATATGATTGACGTCCAATAGCCGATGATAAGATAATAATCAATGTGCTCTAGAGGCGTCCTTAAATAAAACAAACTTTTTTTACATAGTTATCTGTTTTCTGCCCTAATTTTCACCAGTATACTACAAGAACTGTTCTAAAAGAAGCAAGATTAATTATTTAAAAGTTTTTAAAATTAGTATTTTAAAATTATATTCAATTAATTTTTTTAAATAATACATGTTGATGTAAATTTGATTTTCAGTTTTTCTATCATGTATTTGATCAATGTTTTGATTACTATAGTTTTATAGTGGACCATAATACTCACGTCTGAACCAGTTTGGCCATATTCATTTAGAAACATTTCTTACCCATTTCATTCTCAAAATTACTGCAAAGCAAACTCCAGTTATTGCAAAACATAGTCTGAAATCTACTTTTGTAGCTAAAAAAATTACTGACAAGTGAATCTGCAGTTATAGACAAAGACTTAGATACAGTCAAATGTCATTATTTTGATCTTTATAATCTTAAATACCCAGGATATCACAAAACCTACTCCTAGTCCTGACATATTTTGTATCAAGCGTCACCAAAAAACCCTTATCAACTACACTTTAATCTCAAGTGCGTAGCTTATGTTGAGCATAAATTTAATTTCTTATTGCCATTTCTCTCATGTTTTTTTTATTTCTTGACATGCATTTTTATTTTTCAAAGTAATGAACAATGTTGGGAGGAAAAGTAGCTGTCATTCACCTCAGATGATGATGATCGTCAGACTACTGATATCTCACTTTTTTATGTTTTGTTTCTTTAATGTTGGTAACATGCTGACATTTTCAAAAGCAATGCTGTCTATGATACTTTAACTGACTGGCAGGTAGCTCCATGATAGAATGTCTTAATGTGTTCATGGGATTAATTCTTTCAATGGAAGATTGGGAGGTTGAGTGTCTACTAAAGGTGCAATGGGTCATCGGATTGATTCCTTTTGTGTGCACATTTAGGATATTTCTGATTCCAACTATTGGCCTTTAATCATATAATAAAAACTGTGGTATTTATGGGAAAATGTATATAAAAGGTCACTTGCTGTTAATTGGAAAGAGTAGCTTACATGGGGGATGGGCCATGGGCCATTAGCCCTCAAAATTTGTGATGGTAATCAGCAGTGACATCACAAAAAGCTGTTGCAAAATTGATCTACAACAGCATTTTTATCATTATCGGGTATTTATTTTGTTATTATTTGAACAAAATTGCCATCACAAGATGATCTGAATTTTGAGGACTGTACCATTATGACATTTCCTGTTGCAGACATTGATACATTAAAGGCTGTGATATGTTGTATACATGTCCTAACCTGTCTGTAGGACAGTGCATATATAAAAAAATCCCATACTTATAATAAAAAAGAGTAGCCTATGTGGGGATGAGTTTCTGTATTTTATTGCTTGTCACATTGTACAACAGTCTATTGTATTTTTACTGTTTTGACCAGTTGCCCCTAGCTGGTTTATCAAAGCCTTTGGTATGTGTTATCCTGTCTCTGGGAAAGTGTATATAAAAGATCCTTTGCTGCTAATCAGAAAGAATAGCCTATGTAGCAGTAGTGGGTTTTTTCTTGTAAAGAAGACCAGGAGTTACAAAAAGCCATATGTCAGACACCTAATAGCTATTGAATAAACAGTGTGCTGGGGTGTTGTTAAAGAACCAATCCTTTTCTTTTTGTATACTGTTTTATTTTATAAAACTAATAAAGATAAAACTTTGTTTTAGTGCCGCACATGTCTCCACAGAGGGTACAAGCTGTATTTACTTCTCACAGTGTCAAGGTCAAATGGGAAGCTCCACCTCTTTTACAGTACCAAGGTTTGTAAAAAAGAATCCATTACTTATGTTGGGTTAATGAAAATAATTTTCTTAAAATCACATAGCAAGTTATATTTTCTCACCTGCTATAACAGCAACTATTACCATATATTATCATAAAAGACACAACAGTAAAAAAAATTTAATGAGGGATTTCATAAAAAAGGTTTTGAATCTTAAACAGTAGTTTTCTTTGAATAAGTGGAGTAGTTTTTAAACTCAGTCTTATAGGATGTTTTGTAGTCACAATATTAAAATATAAGACAGTTTCACTAAAATTAATTTAAAGATTTGATATTCTTATATGGGTGATTGTTTCTACTACAGCAGTTGATCAAGTTTGATCAATAAGAACTTAAAACTGAATGTATTCTAAAAAAATTATTGGAGGGTAATTCCGCCAGTTACTGGCCCCTATTTGTATGTCTTTTAAGACATCTTTATATTTCATGATCTGTTTGATTCCAGGAAAGGGTGCATGGCAAGAGTGGAAATATGAACTACAGCTGTATGAAACTGAGCAGCCAGGCACAACACAACAATTCTTCAATGGGACCGTACTTAAGATGACTATTGAGCAGTTATTACCAGATACAAAATATTCTCTTCGTATTCGAGCCCTGTCTGAGGCCGTTTACGGACCCTGGTCAGAATACTTTATTGGGAGAACACTCAAGGATGGTAAGATTCAAACTAAAATATTCATTGTTTGCCCTCAAACAACAAGAGCCCTTCAGGCCAACTGAAAAATAAAATTACAATAGCATCTTCACCAACACAAAATTGTCTCCACATGTCTCAAATTTTAAAACATTTTCATTTCATTAATTTTGTTGTAAAAATGCCATTTCATCACTTGTGTACATGTAGCTTCTGTGTCTAGCAAAACATTTCCTCTCTCAGTATTCCATAGAACTAACCTATAATAAAACTTTTGTCAGTAGTTTGAAAATATCTCTAGGCTTCTACTGGTTTTTACATAGTTGCTAAATATGCTCTGTTTATTAAAAAATAAATTTAAAAGATCCTATCTGTGACATGTGTTTTGAAAAAAAGTGCTCTAATCTAATTTTATTTTTTTCTTGGCCTGAAGAGGAACACACATTTTTTTCAAATAATAACTGGAAATCACCTGTTTCTGGAATTGTAAAATCAGAAGCCATCTTGTAAAAGCAAACACAAATTTACATAGAATCATTAATTGGTTATTCTCTCCCAAAATCTGTCCATCTGCCTCCATGTTTTAGCTTTTTTATCTACCCACAAAATGTTTTATGCAATTAAAATCTGTTTTATTACAATAAGTCAATTGTTTTCATTGTTATTGTAAACCTAACCCTTTATTGTAAACCTAACCCTTTATGGGATTGTCATATTGTTTTGTTTTGGAAAAATGTAAAAGTATCATTAAAAACTGAGTTGAATTACTGGTACCTAAAAATGATTCTATTACTAAAACATTACTAACATATGAAAATAACCATGTATTTATGTTTTATAGATAAGATTCCAGTGCGTGTTCTCATGGCAACCTCTGGGCAGATTATTGAGTCAGATATAACACAAAATATGGACAAGACAGTTGTGAACTTTGTCTCCAAAGCCACAGGTATGTTTTACCAATCACCTAAAAAAATGTATCATTTACTTCTATACTTATTAAAGTTGTTATTCTGACCTGTTAGCCATTGTGATATATTTTTGACAAAATGAGTTTCTTTAAACTACTCATAACTTATAATATTGCTGGAGCCTCAGTGGTACAGCGGTAGAACGTCAGACTCTCGAGCTGATGACTGGTTGAAAACATGTGTGAAGCTGGCTCACAATTGACTGTGTGTCAAAATAACCAAATGTTTGACATCCAATAGCCAATGATTAATAAATCAATGTGCTCTAATGGTGTCATTAAACAAAATAATTAAAAAAATATTTTTTAATAAATTGTTTCTTTAAAGATTCATGTTCTCTATGGTGTTTTTGTGATTTAGGGATAGCACTTTGGTGTGAGCATCAATGATCCTTGATAGGACATACATGTAGGCTTTGAGGGCAGTGGTTCAAAAGCTGTTGGAGACTGCCTCACACTTGACTGTGTCACAATTTTCCAAATGTTTGACATGCAATAGCCAATGATTAATAAATCAATGTCCTCTAGTGGTGTCATTAAATAAAAGAAAAATAAACATAATTTATTATTGATAGTTCAAAGTTGATTCCTATTTCAAACTGTTTAAATCTGTCAAAAGAATAGATTTTAATTCTGTATTGAAATTGTAATATTTAATCCTTGTTCCTTTTAAGGATGACACCATCCCCAATTATGTTCTCCCCGAACCTAACTGGACGTGGGCACGGGTCAGAATTATGACCTGACATGACCCAGTTATGAGTTTTGACATTTTATGAATTTTCTCTGATAGAAAACCTGTCATAGATGAACGAACATCACTTGCTGCAGGGTAGAAATTTAATATGCAAGTGTTGCCAAACATCTTTTATTATTCTCTCAGGCCAATTAAAATTTGCAAAAACATTCCATAGAGCCAGTTGTGTTTCTATTTAGACCATGTGTAAAATTACACTATGTTAGAAAGAAATGCTTGTTTTTATATACTTGCTGTTAAGTGTGTCATCGGTCATGGTCATGAATTGAAAAGTGTTTAGTTATGGTCCAGGGTGAAACTGAGTTGGGACTCTGAGCTCAGTCACTTAAGACTCTCTAGAGTCTATTGTTATCGTACATATAGGAGTCTGATTGTCATCTCCACTATCTGTTTTATCTGTAGCTTGTGGTAGGTCGCACTAGATTGGCAGGGCTGTTTATCACGTGTGACTGAGAGTTGTGTTGATGCTTCAATTTTCCACCCCAAAATTGTGCATCAGGTCTGGAATGTGCATGTATTTCTTTTAGTATAAAAATATTTGTCTGAGTTTATGCTTTTATTAAAGGCTGGACTTAAAGGATTTCACTATGTGGTAGGTCTCATTAAATTGGTAGGGGCTGTTTATCATGTGTGACTGATGGTTGTGTTGACATTTCAGTCTTTCACCCAAAAATTGTGTATCAGTACCGCAATGTATTTCTTTTAGTCAGGGCCATCAATCCTAGGGGTGGGTGGGTGGGAACAGATATCCACACACTTTTTGGACAAGATGAAAGCCTATATAATTATCCCCCACACCCCTCCCACACGTTTAACTTCGGAAAATTGAAATTAAAATGTCTAAATAATAATCTTGTCCAGTATTACTTTTTATGATATCAATGTAACAGTTAGCCATGTGGTCTTACTGCAAATATGTACCAAAGTACACGGGGGTTCCATTCAGTAACATCCAATAGCCAATGATTAATAAATCAATGTACTCTTGTGGTTTCATTAAACAAAAAAATAAAACAATTATATAAATAACATCAGTAGTCATTTGGATTAGCTTAAACGAACTGATGTTTTTTAATAAAGGTTGTACAAACACACCCTAGAACGTTTTATCTGTCAAGGATATACCACATCTATTTGATTAATGTGTACATTATATAAACCATTTCCTTGTTTTATAAACCATTTCCTTGTTTTATAAAGATCAAAGATTATGGTCCCAATTCTTCTATTTGTTGTGTACAGTGTCATGTATATGTATGTATGTTAATTGAATTGATTCTTTAAAAAATATGTTTAGCCTTAGGTTAAAGTAAGCATCTGTTAAAAAGATCAGTAGCATTTGTTTTATTCATGTATGTGTCATTCTGTGTTTATTGTAATTCAGATTATATCTATTTTATTCAGCTGTTTTTGAGGTTTTCTTTAACCACACCACTAGTAAAGTAAAGTTTGTTTTATTTAGTGACGCCTCTAGAACACATTGATTTTTATCTTATCGTCTGCTATTGGACGTCAGTCATATGGTCTTTCTGACATATTTTTAGAGGATTTCCATTGCCAATACATAGGCTACTCTTTCTGATAAGCAGCAATGGGTCTTTTATATGCACTGTCCTACAGACAGGACAGCACATACCACATCCTTTGATGAACCAGTTGTGAACCACTGGTTGGAACAGAAAATAGCCTAAACTGCAAATGGGTCCACTGAGAAGGATCTACGACACCACTAGAGCACATTGATTTATTAATCATCGGCTATTAATTGTCAAATATTTGGTTATTTTGACAAGTAATCAAATGTTAGCAAGCCTCCAATGGGTTTTGAACCACTGTCATCATCTTGAGAGTCAAACGTTCTACCGCTGGACCACCGAGGCTCACTTTTTATTCAGCTGTGCTTTTATTACTAATTGACTGACTTTTGTTTTGTCTTCATAAAGTTATATAGTGGTTGATTTTCTAATAGTGGCAAAAGAATCAATTTTGTGTTTATGTCTGTTAAGATGCATTTTGGATAAAGTATGGGATCATTCAACTATTACATTAGTCATTTAATACAAAATCATGTGACCAGTTTTATTTGGGGTGGGGGGGGAGGGATCACTACATCTCACCCCACTCTCACATTCATATAGAGCTTGAACATTTCGCATTCATTTAACCTGCATGTTTGAACCCCAATAGCCGATGTTTATTTTTTTGCTGGAGATGGTCAGAGGGGTCGTTAAACCTATATTCAATCAATTATTACTCAAGACAATTCTTAATGAAATGCTTAATGAAATTTATTTCCTATAAGACTATATTTTTAGGCAAACATATCATAACCAGGTACATATATGTATTTGTTATTTTCCCATTAAGAACATAGCATTGGTTTAACAGGGCATTTTATTGGGTCGGATTAACCGTTATGACCAATAAGCTTGCCTGTACTAAATATGTCATTTTGTAAAAGTGCAGTGTAACATCATCCATAATGTTAAACTTATAGGATAGAATTTCTCTAAACAGTCGGACAATTAGAAAATTTAAAGAGTAGAGTGATTAAAATTGTCTTGAGTAATAAATAGAATATCAAACTCGTTACTATTTATTATCGAATTTATGCCCCTCGTAAAATAATTTTTCTTTGTCATTACTTACTAAAGTTTGTGACAAAGAAACTTCACATGGGACATAAATTTGATAATAAATGGCAACTTGTTTAATATCTTCTGTATACATTTAATTATTATGTATTATATATATGAATCTGACTAAGTTACTGATTATGTCTGTGATTGTGTATTGCAGGGAGTCGCGATGTGAATGGCAATGCGGTGGTGTTTATCTTCACCAACAGTTCGATATGGCATAATCGAAAAGTCTTCAGCACAGAGCTCGCTCGTCTCCTCATGTACTACTTCACAGTACCCAGGTAAACCTTACTTTTCACTAACTGGCATAATTGCAAAGTCTTCAGCATGGAGTTGGCTCGACTCCTCACGTACTACTTCACAGTACCCAGGTAAACCTTACTTTTCACTAACTGGCATAATTGCAAAGTCTTCAGCATCGAGTTGGCTCGACTCCTCATGTATTACTTCACAATACCCAGCTAAACCTTACTTTTCACTAACTGGCATAATTGCAAAGTCTTCAGCATGGAGCTGGCTAAACTCCTCATGTACTACTTCACAGTACCCAGGTAAAACTTTTCACTAACTGGCATAATTGCAAAGTCTTCAGCACGGAGCTGGCTCGACTTCTCATGTACTACTTCACAGTACCCAGGTAAACCTTTCTTTTCACTTCTAATAGTTCTGTATAGCATAATCACAGTCTTCAGTATGGAGCTGGCTCGACTCCTCATTTACTACTTCACAGTACCAAGGTAAACCTTACTTTTCAGGCATCAGATTATACTGAACAGCAAAAGAAATGCAAATGTTTGTTCAGATCCAGTTTAATCAGTTTAGACGAGAAATTCATTCGTGATAACCGTTTATTGAAAAAAACGCTTTACACTTTTCTGCACATGCCTCCAGTAGGCAAAACAGCCAACGTCAAAATATGGTTAACTTTTATTCAATTAGACACTGCAAATTAAATTTGCATTTCTTTTGCTGTTCAGTATATACTCAACCGACACACCCCCCCATTTGTGTAGTGGATAAGTTGTCAGACACATGGTTGGTAGGTACTGGGATCAAATTTAAGTCAAGGCATGGGATGTTTAATCTTTGTATCGGTTCCAACCCAGATTGAGTGCTACGCAAGGCTTATTGGTTAGGTGTACACTGCTTGCACCGACCAGTGGTCCACAACTGGTTTATCAAAGGCCATTAATGTGTTGTCATTTCTGGTAAAGCATATTATAAAAGACCCTTTGCTGCTAATAGGAAACAGTAGCAAATCAGGTTTCATCCAATGACCATGAGTTGGAAAACATCATATGTCTGTAACCCAACAGCTGCTGAAAAAAAAAGTGTACTGGGATGTCATTTTACAATTCATTGCTTTCTTTTCAAAATGTTCTTGACAAAATCTTGTATTTTTGTATTTTATTATTATTATTTTTTATGTTGACTTGTTACTATATAATTATAAATAATAAAACAAATGTAATTTTCATTTTCCAAAAAACCACATACATGTAAATTGAAAACATTTCGTCTATAAAAGACAACTTGTTTCTTAATTTTTGTCTCTTTTTTTAAACTTTTTTTTTTTTATTGTCCAAGATAAATTTTCTGCCTATGGTATGATTATATGTCTGAGCTGTTTGTTTTATTGCAGACCAAATATAGTCCTCTGTTTGATTTGTTCTTTCTAATGTTAATAATGTTATTTTTTCAGACGAGAGGCTGTGTGTAACGGCATCACACTTGTCGCCGATGTGCGTGGTGCGACGTCATCCATAGTGAATACTTTGTTAGAATCCTTGTACATATTTCTAGTAAGTACATAAATAATATTATAACCATTACTTTTCTAAATTCATCAAAGTTTTTTTTTCTGCCCTGAACCGTTCCATGGCATCAGATTCTCAGGCTGAAGACTGCGATTTGAACCCTTGTTGAGGCTTGCTCACACTGACTGAGTGTTAAAATTACTAAATGTTTAACATCAAATAGCGCAGTGAAAATTATTTGGCAGTCTGCCCATAATATTGAAAATCTGACTGAACAGAGTAAATGTACACAGCAGAAATAGCCACATATGTTTAACGTACGTTCATGAACGTCATTTTTTCATGTAAATAGGCAGACAGTGTTTTTCTTATAAATGTTAAACATACATGTACGTTAATTGTGTATATAATATTTGACAAAATTATTAATTATCAAGTATATTTTTTTTTCAATTTCTATTCTATCTTGGTTCTGACTTGAATGGTGAATTTTTTTTAATGAAAATTGATCAAAACTGAATTTTATTTTCATACCAATTTTTTAAAAATGAATTTCGCCAAATCTGTAACCTGAATAAAAAAAAATGATTTAATTTTCTTGTAGTTGAAGTCTTGATTTTGTTGTGTCTAAAGTCTTGATTTTGTTGTAAAGTCTTGATTTTGTTGTAGCTAAAGTCTTGATTTTGTTGTAGCTAAAGTCTTGATTTTGTTGTAGCTAAAATGCTGATTTTGTTGTAGCTAAAGTCTTGATTTTGTTGTAGCTAGTCTTGATTTTGTTGTAGCTAAAGCCTTGATTTTGTTGTAGCTAATGTCTTAATTTTGTTGTAGCTAATGTCTTAATTTTGTTGTAGCTCATGTCTTGATTTTGTTGTAGTTAAAGACTTGATTTTGTTGTAGCTAATGTCTTGATTTTGTTGTAAAGTTTTGATTTTGTTGTAGATAAAGTCTTGATTTTGTTGTAGCTAAAGCCTTGATTTTGTTATAGCTAAAGTCTTGATTTTGTTGTAGCTAAATTCTTGATTTTGTTGTAGCTAAAGTGTTGATTTTGTTTTCCAGGACAACATTCCCGATGGTGCTTCAGTGGTTCACATGTTAGCTGATCACACTGCTCGATCGCTTGTTCTCAAGTCTCCGGTATATGACTCGTCAGCAAGTTTCAAGGTTTGTCTATTACATACCATAAAACCAGAGATATGTCAGAACTTGCAGTCAAATTTTCCAATTTAAAATTAGCATTTGTTTTTTTTTAAATGAAAAATTATCATGTTACACTTCATTTCAAACAAAATTTTAGTCATCTTGGTTTTTTTTTGTTTAATGACTTCAATAGAGGATGTTGTTTTATTAATTAATAAATCCATTTTGTAAATACACATTTGTTATAAATACTTGGATTGGTCCAAATGACATCACGTGATTTAAAAAAAAACGTTCATAGATGCATGAACCTCAGTTTTGCACTATTTCGGACTATAACCGAAACTACTTTATGAA
>JAULBS010030906.1:0-10307 GCA_032355785.1 Symmetromphalus regularis
GATTAATTAACTATATAGTTTAACATGTCGACAAGATAAATTCGTTGTGGAAGCATCTCTCGGGGTATATGGCTTTTTATGCACCCTCTGTGTTCTTTTACCCCGATCCGAAGGGTGCATAAAAAGCCATATATCCCTCGTGATGCTTCTACAACTTATAATGTGCTCTTGAGGCGTCGTTAAATAAAACTACTTTTACTGGATATCAAACATTTGAAGTGTAGTCTTCAAAGGAAAGAAAAGTAGTTTAACAGCACTCCAGCACATTTTTTATTCAGCAGCTATTAAATGTCTGACATGGTATTTTGCGACACAGTATTTAGTGGAAACCTGCTACCGCCACAACCTATGGTTAGCTTTTAAATATGTTTTAACAACCAGGTTCTCATTTTCACCTAACATGCAAATATCAGTAATTCTTAAATACATTTTACCTATATACACAAATAAGCCAGTACATTTCATGAAGACAGTTTACTTCAAGTAAAACATATATTTCAAGTACATGCATTTATACGATTACAATTTCACACATTCTAGGTTTTATAAACAATTTTAACTAGTGTTTACTGCCCTTAAGGGTGGGGGGTGGGGGGGAATACATAAAATTAAATGTACAAAGTTTAAAAGAAAACACTTGTAATACGATTAAAATTCCACATATTCTTGATTTTATAAACAATTTAAACAGTCTTTGCTACCCTTAAGGGAGGTAATATATAAAAATTAAAATGTACAAAGTTTTAAAATAAAACATACTTCAAGTAAAATCTATTTTTATAATAGCCTACATATATTATACGATTAAAATTTTACACATTCGAGATTTTATAAACCATTTTAACTAGTCTTTGCTGCTTTTAAAAGAGTAATATTTAAAATTAAATGTAAAAAGTTTGTATGTACTGTCTAGCACTGATAACAAACATCTACACTGAACAGCAAAAGAAACAAAACATTAATTTGCAATGTTTGATTGAATAAAAGTTAACCATATTTTGATGTTGACTGTTTTGCTTACTAACGGCATGTGTAGAGAAATGTAAAGTGTGTGCAGCATGAGTTTTATGGTTTTATGAAATTTTCATCTAATTTTATTAAACTGGATCTGAACAAACATTTGCACTTCTTTTGCTGTTCAGTATATTATTAAAAAGTTGATAATTCATTAATCATTTAAATTAGGATTTGAGACCTGCTCTTGTGTGCTTAATACCGGTGCCTATCAATGGTAGGCAGTGCATATATTAAAACTCACTCAAATTTTTCTTCAAAAAAACCCATCAATGTCAAATTATATTTAGAATATATATATATATAAATGTTAATTAATAATTTTAAGATTTTTACAGAAATCTTGCAAATACAATTATTTTAATTATATACAGGATAAATGAACATCAGTAATTTTCAAATATGAACAGTTAACATTTTAAATTAAAAAAATAAAATGCAAGGTTTAAGAAAAAACTAAACTTTTCAAGTATAAATTAATACAGGTTAGTACAAATTTATAATTCTAAACATATCAATAGTTAACAAAAGTAAAGATGGTAAAAACATAAAAATACAAAATTACGAACAAAGAAGAAAACTGACGTAATTGAAAAATATATACTAGTATACACTTTTATATAAACATCAGAATTTCAAATTAATTTGATAAAAAAAATAAATAACAATTGAAATAAAACAGTGTTAGTTGTATAAAAATAAATGATATAATAACATATTAACAATTTTTTTTTACGAATTACACTTTAAATAAGCGACTTCTAGAACAAGAATAGACTGTTATGTTATGAATGAAATACGCCAAATCGTAATAAACATGAATTAAACGTTTCTATTTGACACATCTCATTCTTCAGTATGCCAACTGAGTATGACAAATACTCTTTAAAATTTGCTTTAAAAGTTTTTTCATCAAAATGGGTTAACGTAAAACATTTTTGAAAGAGAATAATAAACCGTGAACATGTGGCAATTGTTTTATTTTAATTGTTTTTATTTATTTTTATTTTATTTTTTTATCAAATTAAACAAACTGTCCTTTAAATAAAAAGTGTTTTTATTTATATAATTCATATTGGTAGAAAACTTAAATTTTAGTTATTTTAAAACCAAACTGCAAACTTATAATTTTTTTTTTTTTTTTTTTTAAAGCAAACTGCTAACGTACTTCATTTTTGACGGGCAAATAATTTTTCTCTTTCAAAAATGCCTTACGTTAACCCATTTTGTTGTAAAACTTTTAAAGCAAATTTTAAAGAGCATGTTTTAACTCAAAAAAATATATTCAAATCATTTACTCAGTTAGATAGGCTACCTGTAATACACCTTTAGAAGCGAATTTATACTTAGTGTTAAAACGACTACAAAATGTTTTTTTTTACAGTGTGTTTTCTGATGTGGCGGGTACAGAGTTTATACAGCGCGAGGTTGCCAATGTGGCGGGTACGGTTTGTATCGCGTGCGCATTAACATTTTATTTAAAGAGTAGTTTACTACCGTATGTCTTTTGATACCGATTCATTACACCCAGCTTTTCTAACATGTACGTGTTTGTAAAGGATAAGATTTAATATGTTCTACTAGTAAATCTAAAAAACTAAATAGATTTTAAAACATTTCTTAACAAATTAGCTGAACATTTAAAGGGTGTTATGTCCCGGCCACCTGTCAAGGATCGTCTGGCTGGATCCACGACGGATGACCCCGGATAGTGGTCTATCCGCGGACCCTATATAGTGGTCTATCCGCGGACCCCATCAGACGCGCCGCGGTTTAACTTCGGCGGTTAACCCACTGATTAGCCACGGATACACAACGGTTTCTAATGATATACCATGGTTTAGTACTATCCCACTACGTTCTATTACGAATAGGTAGTATTGGTAGGAAAGATTGGTAGGGATAAGTAAGATTTCTCATGGATTACTACGATTTATTGCGTTCCACTACGGCATAATACGTCTTATTACGATCGATTACGGTTTAATACGGATTAGTTCGTTCTACTACGGATCAGTAAAGATGTACTACGGTAGTCCCATCCTAACAACGTCAGGGGTCGCTCCGAGTGCGTTTGGACCCCTGACCAATATAGTTGGTAAAAACTTGGGCTGAGAAAACATATTTTGATTGGAAGCGTCGTACCATGATAAGATTGAAAGCATCCAATCACAATTCGGCTTTAAATGCATCGGCATTCACCTTATCGATGTAAATAATGGATCACAGAAGTGAGTTAAAATGAACGGAAGTACAGCGGTTATCAATTTGGAAGTACGTCAGTTTCAAAGGTAATACCAATTAAAAGAATTTTTGAAAATGTTCATGGATTTAAAAGTACTACTGCGATTAACAAGGAATGTAATACGGGCAGTTACGAACCACTACGGATTGCCACGAATGATGACGGATCGTATCCGCGGCTAATCCGTCATCCCGATTCTTGACAGTGTGACTGGGGCAACACAACTAGGCTGAATACATCAGGGTTGGGCATTTTAATAGCTGGGGTTCATGATGTAACGCATGTAGCATCTAGCTAGCAAAATGTAGAACCCTTTATGGCTCTAAAGGGTCCGTTAATATTTTCAAAATGTTTTTTTTTTCTATTTGTTCATCCTGTGTTCACTCCTAGCCTTTTTGTAGATCCTAAGAATCCTGCGAGGATTTGTGTCCACAGTGTACGGCATACGACATCGCTCACCCTCCATGCTTGTCCAATATTGCAATCCCTCCATATTGGGCAACTTTGTTACCTCCACTTTAGTTGACTTTCTAACATCCGTGTTGACCGACTTTGCACTCTCCATGTTGAATGACTGGTTAGGCCAACCCTCTAATTTGCTTCGACATTCTACTTCTAGACCTTTGTTGGTCTGATATTTTGCTCCCTCTTTGTTAGTGTTACCGTTTATATCTTCCATGTTTGTCCGACATGTTGCTCCTTCCATATTATACCGACATTTTGCACCATCAGTCTTGTTTCGACTCTTTGCTTTAACGACATATTTCAATTTTACTGTCCCTGCTGAACTATTTTCCTTCTGTTTGCGCTGTTTGTCAGAGTACAGCATTTTTTGAAACGCGAACGAACATCTATGAAGACAATTCGGCGGATTGTAATCAGTGGACGAATTTCCCGCGCACAGCTCTCGATGCCACGCGGTGAAAACATTAAAACCAACGTCTGCTTCCTCGCACGTGATCATCTTGCGAGCAGACGATAAACCTAACCATGTGTAAAAGGCATCCATCGTTTCTTTGTCAGGTTCCTCATCCATGTTTAGAGCTTTCAGGATAGCAATGGCGGTGGCTGAATCGATTTCTTTTATATTAGACCGTGTTGGCTCGACTATAAGGCATTCTTTATCACACTTTTTGATTACAGTTTTCTTTTCAGCACATGTTGAAGAATTATTGAAAGCCCTATTGGAGAAATCGTCTGGTGGCATTTCCTCTTCATGCGGGAGTTGGTGGTCCACCTGCCATTGCTGGTCAACATCCCCACTGGAGTAGCGTATTCGTCGTCTTGGTGACGGTTTGTTACTAGGAGCAGGAGAACTCGGACTAGTGTCTCTGTTTTGAGTTATGTGACTGTCATATCCTTGTGCACAGCTGCTTGGAGAGTCATTATAATATTCTGAAACAGAAGACTCCGAGGAGGAGTAGAAACAGCCGCTGTTTTCCTAGAAAAGAAACGAATAAAAATTTCATGGAATCAAATGAGTCATTTATAACTGTCGACATGTTTTAATGGTGAAAAGCCCACAGTTCACATAGCACATTTATATATCCAAACCTCCTGGTGATATTTTCTGCTTAAATAATCAATTTGTATATTAAAGGATATAAAATGTTTCAGAACTTTCATTCCAAGAATGAGATTCCTGTTCCAGTTTTAATTAGGGTTCCAGAATTTTCCACATGAAATTAAATTATATCCTGAATAATGTAATCGTTGAATACTAGTATATCATTGCTGACATATGCAAGGAGTCGTAGGGGTGGGGTGGGTCAAGACCATCGTAGGTGGCGGAGGTGCAAGAGGATAGTAGCTTACTTTTTAGTCATTTACTAAACGATTTTTTTTTCAGTTTAATTTTTTTTTAGCCCTGTTGTCCCCAAGGGAATGTTTTGGGCCCTATTGGCCTATAAACCGAAAATATAACTTATCTTAGGCCCTGGTTATATTCACGGAAATGACAAATACGTAACTAAGGCTGTAGATTTTAATGTTTTATTTAATGACGCCTTTAGAGCACATTGATTTTTTATCTTATAATCGGCTATTGAACGTCAATCACACGGTCATTCTGACGTATTGATTTAGAGGAAACCCACTACCGCCACATAAGCTTCTCTTTCCGATAAGCAGCAAGGGGTCTTTTATATGCATCGTCCTACAGACAGGACAACACATATCACGGCATTTGATGAACCAGTTGTGGACCACTGATTGGAACGGAAAATAGCCCAAACTGCAAATAGGTCCACTGAGAATGATCGATCCGACAACTGATCGGCTCACAGCCGGACACGTTACCGTTTGAGCTACATTCCGCTCTCCATGCGTATCTCATGCGTTAGGGATAAAAGATGGGTAGGAAGTTGACGACTGGATATGGTGTGTGTGTTTTTTTTTCGTTTTGTTTAAAAGAAAATGTTCCAGTATTTTGAGGCTTATTGATTTTCTTTTTTATTTTATTTATTTATTTTTTATTTAATTCATACTTCAAATGCTTTGTGTAAATAGTTCATGAATATTTTAAATACACAATTCATTGTTATGTTTATGTAATATTATTTTAACATTTGTCACTTACTTGTATTAATGACTGATATATTTTGCACTGTTCATGTCTGGGTGTTATGCAAATAAATGTTCTTTCTTTCTTTGTTATCCGTCACCCCACACTCCACCACAACATTAAAACGTTCATATAACTATTTGCTTCTGGTTATACCAAGGGCGAAAATCCGTTCCTGACAGTGGATGGGTTGGGGACGGAACATCCCCCCTGTCCAAAAAGAAGGGATGGGGGGGGGGGGGGACGGATCATCCCGCTGTATCTCCATTTACCCTTCCAGGTTTGACGCCAATATAGACAACTTGTGATACTTCGGTATGACTATATTTGCGCTAAGACGACATGGTTAAGTGTTACATTGATACAATAAAGAGAAATACTGGTAAAGATTATTATTTAGGTATATTTGCGCTAAGACGACATGGTTAAGTGTTACATTGATACAATAAAGAGAAATACTGGTAAAGATTATTATTGAGGCAGTTTAATTTCAGTTTTCCGAAGCAAAAAGTGGGTGGGGCGGGATAATTACATAGGGGTCCCCCCCCGTCCTAAAAGTGGGGGCATGTACGCCCCCCCCCCCGGGATTTACGCCCATGGAGTATGCTATTTCTAAGCTCAGTGATGCATCTTAATTATTAACTTTTATAGACATTGCATATCAAAAATAGTTTGTCTTTCCCCTACCCCACCTGACTTAAATTCTCTCCTTACGTGCCTGTACTTACTTCTTTCGTTTTACGATTTTTCTGTTTATTGTCGGGGTCTAAACACATAAGCAATGCCGTACCTCCAGCGACCACTCCTGCCATTGTAATCAGGCCAACACTGACCCATGTCTGTTTGATATAGATGCACTCATCGAAGACATCCATTGCGCCCTGGCCACATATATATTATTTAATCACCTGACTGATTGTTCATTACGTCATAGACGCTAAAGCCACTCTACAAGGCGGTATTCACGAAGAACGTGTACACGCTCAAAAAGGGGTGGGGTATGGCATCATGTACAAATATCGTTCTTAGACGTGGATAGAGGTGGATTCAGTGAGCATATACGTTCTATAAAAATTAAATATTTCACGTCCTTGACCTACGCTTGACCTTGACCTGTCACTAAACGTTCTCCCCGTCCATTGTCTAATTATTCTTCGTGTCACTAAGATGCCGCCCTACTCACGCTAACTTCTGTCCTGGAAAGACAGCACGGGAAAACGAGTTGGGTGCCTAAGATAGCGTGCTTGAACATTAATTGGATATAAGCATGAAAAATAAATACAATCCACCAACCAACCAGATGGCGCCATCGTTTTTAATAATATGTATTCTGCTACTTCTGGGAATGGTAGGAAAAAAGGAAAAACGTTTTGGAAATGAAATTAATTTATTTTTAATTTTTACACAAAAGATATGCATTTGAAATTGTTTTTCGTATATTTCAGTTGCCATTTTTGTCACCGTACCAACTGTATATTAAATATAAGCAAAATTATTTCGTGACATCTTCATTTGTATATTGTGTGGTTTTTATTATTATTATTATTATTGTTGTTGTTGTTAGACCTGGTTAACTTTTAAATAAAGGGTAGACCTTAGGTTTTCAGGTGTGCGGGTGCGATTGCAGCCGTACAGCACCCGAAATTTCAGTCGACGCGTGTGATAAACTGCACTCGTACCACTTGGAAAACACTCACCTAATTAATAATAATATGTAATTTCATACTTTTGTCAGCTCATTACATAATAACTCAAGTCTTCTATAAATATTTCAAACATACGTACTAGTATATTGACTTCATAACTCATTATATCTATGATTTTTCAAAAGGAAAAACAAATAACTATTATCTTCTTTGCTATGCTAATTGGGTATCCGTACATTTGATCAGTCTGTTACAATTCCATTTGGTCATCCTCGATCATTTCCGTTTGTGGTGTTAAACAAAACATTCGGAAAACCTTGGCCGATTTCGTTGTATCGGTATAATTCGTAAAATAGCTGAGTTTTCCAATGTTGATGGACA
Source organism: Symmetromphalus regularis (assembly GCA_032355785.1). Lineage (NCBI taxonomy): Eukaryota > Metazoa > Mollusca > Gastropoda > Neomphalida > Neomphalidae > Symmetromphalus > Symmetromphalus regularis. The sequence continues at coordinate 7,850 of JAULBS010030906.1, forward strand.
AAATTTAATTAAACAACATAGTGATTTTTCACTCGCGTATGTCGTTTCAGGCATGCAATTTATCACTCACCTAAACATTTTCAGGTGTGTGATCTATCACTCGCCTTGTTTTGTTTTTCAAAAACTGTCTGAAAGAGCATCAAAGCTTTATATAGCTTAGCCAGGGCCTCACCAAATTTAAATCGGTGCTGCACGGTGCAAAAGGTTTAAAATGCAGGTGTGTAGCATTTATTTTTTAAATGAATACTGCACAAAAAGCACTTATTAGATTGCAAGGCAGCTGTAGCGGATCCAGAGGGGGGCAGGGGGGCGTCCTTTCGTCTTATTTTTATTATTTTTTAAATATATATTTTCCGAGAGGATGGACGTGAAAATTAACCATTTTTCAAAGTCCTGTTCACCTATCTCATTTGGAGCCCTCTCCCTTTCAGAAAATTTTTTAAAAACGTAGAGAGGAAAAAATAAGGTGTGATATTGGGGTCATTACACCATTACGCCTGCGTACATGGATGATGTTACGATGGTACTTCAGAGAAGGTCATCATATATGCATTCATAAAGGCATATCACCTGTTTGCCAATCCACTTCATTTATAGAAAGAAAGAAAAGAAAGAAAGAAAGAAAAAAAGAAAAGAAGGGTCAGCTATAAATACCATTTCCCTGCCCCCAAAATAAAAAAAAAACCAACCACAAACAAACTAAAAACAACAACGCTAAAATTAATAATTATAATAATAATCTCGACCTCGACACATAACACTGGCTCTTATCCTTTGGTGTAACTCGTACAAAATATGTACATTAATTTCGATATCGATTCCAACCCAAAGTGATTGCTCCACAAAGACTCAGTGGGTTTAAGCCACTTAAACCGAACAGTGGTCCACAACTTGTTTATCAAATGCTGTCCTGTCTATGAGAAAGCGTATATAACAGATCCCTTGCTGTTAATCAGAAAGAGTAGCCTATGTGAAGGTAGGTGATTTCCTCTAAAAGACCGATAAATAAAAAATATGCCGTGGTGTGAAAACTACTATAAGGCATACAATATAGAAATGAAGATGACGTAGTTTGTCTATGACGTCGTAAATAATTATGCAGAACTAAGCGTCGAAATGTAACATTTTAACATCACGTAAAAGCACGTGGGATGAGAATCGGTGGAGGGTCAAAATGGATGGCAGTGGGCGTTCTTTTGGCCGGAGTAGCTGTAGGATTATTAAAGCTATACCTGAAATGCAGAGTAAGAAAAATAAAAGTTTACAGGAGCGGATCCAGGATATCAAAATTAATATGGATATGGGGTGCGCCCGATCTTTCGAAGTCTGGTTATAAATAATTATTTAAAATATAAATTATGTAAATCCCCCCCCTTGGATCTGCGCCTATATTAGGTATTTATACTGTCTTCCTTTATTTGAACAAGGTAGTGGTTGATTTATAAAGCCGATCCTTTTATTGTTATAATTATTAAAATATATATATATATATAATTAATTTTTTTTTACAAATACTTAATTTTTCTATATCTTCCCGTAAAGTGTGCAAGCGTTAGGAAGTATTAAATGTACCTTTGTTTAACGATTTAATCAGGGTGGGATCATTGTATTTTGATACCTAAACATTTTACTACAAGCTAGAAATGCAACTCATAATTTAAATATATGTACACTTAAATTAGCGTTACCTTCCCACAATTTACACACACCTTTCCACCCGCACAACATACACATCTTTCCACCCATCCACCCCCATCCCACACAAACATACACATACTACACATACAAACACACACCGTCACAGATATATAAACATACAGATACATACATACATACACACACAGACATACCGTACACATACACACATACCATACACATACACACATACCACACACACACCACACGTCCTAACACGTTGCTGCAACTTTATAAGGATTTATAAGGGGTCAATACGCATCCACCCCGCTAGAGGTCCCCTGGATTAAGGACTTCCTTTATTAAAAAATATATAATAATTATAAAATTAGTTTTATTCATTCATTTTAGTTCATTTTTCTGTTAGTCATGTAATTTAATTTCTATGTTGAGGGGCCGCCGAACCTGAAGTGCCCCGGGCCTTCCAAGATCTAAACCCGGCCCTGATTATATTCTTCTTCCTCGATCACCACGCATTAGATGGGAATACCAGCTTCTTTCACAAATGCTGCGGTACTTCTTATGGCTGCAAGGTCCCCCCATATAGCTTTTCTCTATAAGAAATATATATATTTTTTCTGATTATATAAACAGTCATAAACCGCCTCAGATGTTCACTTTCCTTCATATCAAAACATCTGTAATCCGTTCCTGAAAGTGGGGGATGGGGGACGGAACATACCCTTGTACAAAAAGGTAGGGACTGGCGGACCATTCTGCTGCCCCCCCCCCCCCCCATTCCCACCACCATTATAGACCACTT
>JAULBS010030916.1:0-10307 GCA_032355785.1 Symmetromphalus regularis
CGAGTCGGGACAAAGTTCAGTGATGTTAAAAAATGCTTTATTTTGATTTGTATGTAGAATAACGTACTATACAGTACTTATGTTTTTTTCACATTCTCGTCGATTTTCCTTTCTTTTCACGAAGGTATACGTCGGCCAGGAGGAGTACGTTATAGACGAAAGGATTTTAAAGGAAATTCATTACACTGGGACCGGAGATTTGGGTACGATATACGCAAATGTCCTATATACAGAGGCCGTTATATGCGAGTTTTTTTTTAATTGGAATTATCGTTAGACGGGACCGTGACTTGGAGTTTCAGTACGGTATAAGCGATTGTCCGGTTTATCCGAGGACGTTATACGCGAGGTTTACTGTATAAACATGCTAAAACATATATATCTTGATGTAATCAATAGCTAATAGACGTCATGGTTTTGTTTTGATTGAGCAACTCAATTATATATATAAACATGCTTAAACATATATCTTGAGATAATAAACTGATATAGACGTCATGGTTTTGTTTTGATTCACACGAGAAACTAAATTATACATAGAAACATGCTAAAACATATGATTTTCTGAGATAATCAACTGATATAGACGTCAGGATTGTGGATTGGAAATGTCGTCTCTATCGATCTCCTATCAAGCAACAGTTCTTCACCAATACCAGCTACTCCCCCCTTGGTTACTGACAGTAATACCAGTCTCCTTATGCCAGCTTCAAGGCGGTAATCGTTAAAATTGCAATTTGCTGCCATTCCTCGGCGGCCAGTGCTAATTCCTGCATATTCTCCAGCTTTAGCTATAGGACCCAGTAATCAGAGAGATGTGCGGGGTTGGTGTCGAGCATCGTGCTCGTCAGGGAAATGATTTGATGGCGTTGTTAAGTAAGTTGTCGAGTACTGTTCAATAATAATAAAGCCTGTTACTGTCCACCTTGAAGTAGCACGAATCTTGAATGGAATATGGCTTGTTAACATATTTTATGTAACCTGCTGAATAGTAATGAAAATATGATTATTGAAATTGAGGACCATCTTTTCAGAATATTTTTGTGTATTTAGAGTTCCTAAAAGTAAAACGATCAAGGTTACATTCAAAGTGACTGTAGATCGGTACGGTGGGATCATTAAATAAATATTCAGCTATTTACCTATAAGCATAATCAATACTGGAACAGTAACCTGATAAATTCAGTTATATTAAAGTGATCATTAAAAAGTCATCTAAGCCGATTTGCCTTCATAAACGTTTCTATCAAAATCCTCAATTCCAGTTGACAATCACAAGGCTTTTGTAAATTAGCAATCATAAATATTCCTAGAAAATGCAACCAATCAAGATTACAATCTCAGAAAAGACACAGCCCTGACCAAAACGGTGTTGAACTTCATGGGTGATCCCTCGCATTCCCTCGCTTTACTCAAAGTTAATATTTCCCTTTGTTGATGCTGTGCTGATGGTCAGTGGATTTGGTTTGGCACATGTTCGCTGCGTAACACTGGGTTTCTTTGGATGCTCATACCTTGAAAGGTTCTTCTAGAAAACGTTGCCAAATTGTGCAGGTTTACAGATCAATCTAATAAAGGCAAGGCAATCAAACACTTGTTATATTCACTGTTTTAATAGTGGAGCCTCGGTGGTCCTGATGTGGTACTGTCAAGCTGATGACAGTGGTTCAAAACCCGTTGGAGGCTGTCTCACACTTGACTGCGTATCAAAATAACCAAATGTTTGACATCCAATAGCCGATAATTAATAAATCAATGTTATCTAGTGATGCCATTAAACAAAATCAAAACAATGTTTTAATAGTGTCCATATCATCACAGCTGTAGTTTTACTTCTACTTCCCCTGGACTCTGTGGCTTGCAGTAATACAGTTTTAATCCAACAACAGTGTTTGCATTTAGATTGTAATCAGGTGAAACAGTAGCACTATGCGAATGCGTGTTTGACTGTTTTGATTATGAAAGATTATGAATGTTTGACATTATGTAGAATGACATTTGGTGTCACTGGTGGGACACGATACTATAGAACTTTAACAGTACTTCAAGGGTATCTAGACACCACTGATTAGTGGTTTTTTTTGTCACGTTTGTTGTATTCACGTTTGTTGTATTCACGTTTGTTGTATTCACGTTTGACGATGATCCGTGATAGAAGACCAGAAAGGATTAGGTTTCATTGGCATTTGAATATTTCTTGAATAGAACTATTGTTTTAAAAACAACTCGTTTATTTTTATGAAGGAAAGGATTGTTTGTTTAACGATATCACAACGCATTATTTATTCAGCGGCCATTAAGTTTTAGATATATAGTGTTTTGCGACTCGTGGTCTTTAGAGGAAACCCGCTACCACCTGATAGGCTACTCTTTCCGATTAACAACGGATTTTTGAAAAGCTCTTTCCTACAAACATACCACGACCTTTGATAGCCCAGTTGTGAACTACAAGTTGGTAATGGCGTACACCTACCCTCTGAACCTTGCTAAGTACTCACTCTGATTTGAGCCGGTACTGAGATTAAAAATCCCATGTCTCGACTGTCGTAAGTCGGACAGTTTAACCACTGCGCCTTCGAGGCCTGTTGTTATAAATGCTTTATGTACAAGCACCAGGACGTCCAACAGGAGTGGATGAAGAAGATCCACAACATAAGGTACACATTGTTCATGTTATTAACAAATGCCTTAGTATGCCAATGACATGAAATGGGAACTAATGCCCCCTCCCCTTGACCCGTCTCTAGTCTTGCTATCTATTCTAAGCAAGAATATATCAGTGCTGTATCAATTTTGCTGTTAATAAATACATTACGAAGCGGAAATATTTTATAATGATCAATAGCACAGACACATATCATGAATGGTTATTACTTAAGAATTATTATATAGCGCTTTTCATTATCTGAGTATGAAATGGACTGTAAAGTTGGCGGTTCATCTTGATCACTTCACATAAGCAACCCGTCATTCAATCCCTTTTGTTTCCATGTTTGCCGTAAGATATGTGTACCGCTCAATTCCTAAACGTAATGAAACGGAATCACATCAGTTCTAGTCTGTTTGGCAGTTTTGTTCATGGCGACGCCCATTGATCTCGCGTTCTTCTGCGCTGTGTCCATCCATCACCAGGACTAGCGCACCGCAGTTTTCTAATCAAAGATGCCATTTTTAACGATAGATTTTGATTGAATCTATGGAGACCTGGACTCACTAAATCGATTTGCTCTAACTATTCAGAAGGGATCTTCGTGAAGAACTCGTTTTCTTCCTTGCCTGCCATCCACACTACCTCACATAGAAATAAGTGTTTCAATTATATAATGTCTACATGCCTATTCACAAGCTTATCGGAAATCGCTATTATGCAAGGGTTTAAGCACAATTATCAAAGTTGCAATTATATATCTGATATAATTTTTGCAGATATTTTTTCCCAGGATATTTTTAAAGAGACTACATGTACTTTCATCTGTATTATAAAAAAAGAAGAAGACAATTACAATAATTAGAGAATCTGTAGAAGTTTTCGTGATTGTATCCAATTGAGGTTCAAGCACTCTGTCATGGGCACAAAACGGCTTACGTTAGTGTAAGTAGTAAAGACGAAACATACTGTTACCACACTACTGTGACTAATCTTATCGATAAGTAGCAACAGATCTTTTATATACACTATCCCAGAGATAGGATAGCACATACCACGGCGTCTGATAAACTAGTCTTGGACCATTGGTCGTGATAAGTGGTGCATCACCCACTGATCCTTGCGGAACACTCACTGTGAGTTGGAGCCGGTGTAGCAGTTAATAACAAACCCTCTGGAAATCACAAACCCCCACTTGTATTTTCCTAGGAAACCCCCCCCCGAAATCGCACCCCTAACCCACATATGGACATGGGCGGGGGGTGGGGGGGTGGATTTCCCAGGAAATCACAAGTGGGGGTTTCTGATTTACAGGGTGTGTGATTTCCTGTTACACCGGTACTGAGATTAACAATCTTATATCTCGACTAGGATTTGAACCCAGTATCAACCAGCTGCGAGTACGAGAGCGTAACCACTGCATCACCGGATATCTTGCAAAAACACATATAAACATGCCTGAACTACGCACTCCAGAAAACGTTAACCTCCGACAAACTGTATTAATTTTATATTGTAAACGATCCGTCGAAATAACATGGAAGTCATTTCAAGAAATGAAAATGGATATGTCATTTGCTAACTAATCTACTGATAATCAATATAAAAGGGGAAATGACAGAATGGCACCCAAAGGAGGAATGCTTACATCAAATACTGATCAAAATACTGATGTTAATTTTATGGAAGTCACTTCCATAACAGACATTTCCACGCAATTTAGCGATTTTCTATTCAATTGTTTTGAGCTATACATATTTACGAGGCACGTGCTTAAATACAATTTCAGACGTTCTCTAAAAGTTTGAAGAAAGTTATGGTTAATGGATCAAACGTAATATTTTTCTCTATTTAACATATTCTATGTTGTAATATTACAGATGATAAAGTGCACTATGAAATCATTATTTTAACTACACATGATGCTTTTATAAAGAAAATGTTAGAAAAATTAGATGGTTCTTAACGTCACCAACCACACCATCTCTATTCTACCATCATATGTTTTATCAACACCTGCCTTGTAAAGAAATACGATTTCACTTTAGAAATGTTTCTTAGGAGCACATATTTATACATTTCCATTTATCTATAAAAATCACTTTACATGTATAAATGTTTCTTTATAGAATAGGTGCATGCATTTTAATCTGTATATAAATATATCCATTTCAATGTGTATATAAACATCTCTATTTCAATCTATATAAACGTCTCCATTTCAATCTCTATATAAACATCATCATTTCAATCTGCATTTATTAATGTATACATGAATAAATGTTTCTGTATAGAATAGGTGGATGCATTTCAATCTGTATATAAATATCTCCATTTCAATATGTATATAAACGTCTCTATTTCAATCTATATAAACGTCTCCATTTCAATCTGCATTTATAAATGTATACATGTATAAATGTTTCTGTATAAAATAGGTGCATGCATTTTGATCTGCATATAAGTATCTCCATTTCAATATGTATATAAATATCTCCATTTCAATATGTATATAAACGTCTCTATTTCAGTCTATATAAACGTCTCCATTTCAATCTCTATATAAACGTCTCCTGTTTTAACGAACACGTTTAATAGCTCTACTGAGTAGTTATTATAACATATTTTACTTATAAACACGTTCTGAAACAAACAATATCTGATAGATGGTACAAAGACTAATGTCAGCATTATCCAAAGACAACATGATCATCAAAATGATAAGCATGCCAACCATTATCAGTACAACGTTCATCCATCTTTAGCATATGATAATTATGACAATCCCCTTTGTAGGATGCTCTTTATTTCGACAGTTTCCTAAATCACATAGCTGTACTTTTCACCTTTCCCCATATTACTATGATTTAGTGATATACTTCTCTGACGTTACTTCTACCGAAATGTCAGATGCACGTTGGCACGAAAATATCGATTCACACCGTCTCTGCCTTTAGCCAACACAATTGCATTTGTCAGTCTGATTTGGTCTAAATGTAATTATTGGAAAACATTTGATAATATAAATCCATTAGCCCCTATTCGGAGTTATAATAATGCGACAGCAATATATTCTGAAGTGGTAGTAGTGGAGGTGATGTGAAAGACGTTGACATGACGTCTGACAACGAAACATCAACCCGACATATCAGTTTGTACTAGGACAGTGGCGCTTTTACATACCAATATGGCAGCTGTACACGTATAATACAACTGTGTCGTATGGTATAATAACACGACTGTTTCTCAGTAAGTTGGATTTAACTGTTAGTAGTATATAGTTAGATTCGGGTTATGCCAAATAATAATATTTTGGATTAGCGTTCTAGTCCGCGGCTAAATTTTCAGTCGCTCTTCCACCTCTACCTTCTCCTCCTCTACCACCACCTCCTCTTCTTTCTCCACCTCCTCCTTCACCACCTCCTCCTTCTTCTTCTCTACTAGCCAGCAGTCCAGACTACTGATTTCAACGCACTGGACATCGTACTTGAACCTTAATTGGATATGAACACAAATATAAGTTAATGTCCAGCCTTTCGACCACCAATTTTAATTTTTTTCCTTTTTAATTTGGCAATAACTAACTTTGGACCACCCTCAAATATTAAATATTTAAAACAATATCTGTGAATCTCCTTTCCAAAATGTGCCCCTGCACTGTCATACAAATATTTGTCGGCACTCAAAAAAAGTTTAACAACACTGATATAAAGAATGTAGGGGATTTTGTTTTCCCTTTATTCGAAGATTATCCTTTTTCAACCATCTGATTCAAGCATCAGTGTTCTAAAACTTGTTATTCCTTCGACCGCATGGTGACCCCTAATAATCGATATTTTTTGTGCTTAGTGAGTCGTTGAACAAATATTTATTTTATTTTATATTCTTTCATTTCTGAGCGTGGGTTCTCCAAGGATCATCTTTCTTTTTCAATTTTGCATTTACGATTTATTTTTCATTAGAAAAGATATACCATCTCAAGAAATAATGGCATGTACTCTTGTATTCGAATTATTGATTTTATGATGCCAACGCACGCTCGAATATATATATAATCCGTCGTGTGTTTTTTGTTGGACGTAAACATGTTCTCCAATTTATTTGGCAAAGACAGGAATCTCCTCCCAAGGCTCGGCTCCAATGTCCTTCAACGTTAATTCCGTGTCTAGTCAGAACATTACACTGGACGGTCTTATCTAATGGACAGCACGTAATTATTGTTTGTATGGCAACACAATACGAAATCTTAGCCAACAAGACACCAGGGACATATTCCTGTATATTTACATATTTATTCATTTATAGTCACGAGAGGATACGGAGGAGTTCATTTCTAGTGTACGAACAATGCCGGATCGAAACGTCGATGTGGTGTAGAGAGTCCTCCATAAGGGTGGTGGGTCTTCGGATCACTCCCCTTTAGTGCAGTAGCGGATCCAGGGAGAGTCCAGGGGCACGGATCCCTCTTATTTTTTTCTTTTTTTTCATTTTCCCGAGTGGAAGGACGTGAACATTAGCCATAACCCATCACATTTGGACCATTCCCCTTCAGAAATCCTGCATCCGTGCCTGCATTGGACAGATTTGACCACTATTTCTCATTCTGGGTTGTGGTTAAACAAACATTCCACGTTCCATCTTTCCATAGGATGATTGACACTAAATATAAAGGAGATGGACTGGTTGGTTGTATTTATTTTCGTGCTTATATCCAATTAATGTTCAAGCACGCTTTCCTGGGAAAACAACTCGGCTTCCTATGTCTGTTCAGGACAGAGGTTAGTGTTAGTAGTAGACATGACACCCACTGCCGCCACACTAATGCGGCTACTCTTATCGATAAATATCAAGGGATCTTTAATATCTTCTTCCCATAGCCAGAATAACACATACCACGGCCTTTGATAAATCAGTTATTGACCACTGGTCGGTGTAAGTGGTATACACTTATCCACTGAGCCTTGTGGATCACCCACTCTAGGTTGGAATCGGTATCGAGATTAAAAATCTCGTTCCTCGACTGAGATTTGATCCCAGTACTTACCAGCCACGAGATCGATAGCTTAACCACTGCGGGGCCGGTAGAGATGGACTAAGGAGATAGAGTTACATGCAGCTCATGCATCCGATACAGATAATTGGATGTGGATAAAAAATAAATAAATAAATACGGCTCATTACTCTACAGAATTAAATATCTCACCTTCTGCTCTCTGGTTTAGTGTAATAATATCGAGTTGTAAAAACTGTCTAAGACGAATTTAATTATAATTTATATTAACAAAAAATTAATTAAAAAATAAATAAATAAAAGTAAGAAGTTTTCAAATGGAAAGATGCAATGAGGCGACAAAGAAACCAATTAAAACAGAACATGCTTTCAAACATATATTATTAATAAAACATTGTTACTTCGCAATCCGATTAAGGGACGCCATATATTTGAAACTTTTCAGCCTTTGGTTAATAAAAATAAAATAAAAAAGAATCAAAAGATGCTCTCAGATGAATAAATGCAACAAAGCGAAACAGAAAATAATTAGATCCGCCAGTAACCTATGATACGTGTTTTTCTGTTCCAATAATTATTTCCCGGTTCGATCCAGACATTGACGTAGCAAAGAGTTTAAGTGGGGGAGGGCAGGGGACAACTGTACCAAAAGCAATAATAGGATTGCAAACTTAGCAAATTTAAAAAGTGGCGAGGGCAGTGGCGTGCAGAAAGTAGGCAGAGGGGGCGACGGCTCCGGGCATCTATTTCAGGGGGCATCCAATCAGAGTGAAATTAAAATTAGGTTCTATATTTGAGTCTTGGGGGCGTACAATAAAGGAGTTGGCCCAGGGCATCACCAAACCTTTTCACGCTCCTAGGCTAGGGAAAATAGGTGTGATTGAGGGAAGGAAGGGACATGGACCTAACAGTGCAACTAGTGCCATCTACATTCTGTTATAATTTTTACTAGTATCCAAGCTGATTTGATAGTAATTCGTAAGATCATTAAGAGATAATAATAATAATTATTATTAATATTATTATTAAAAATCAATAATTAAAAAACCCATCGAAAAAGGGTATGCTTAGAATTTGCTGCAAAACATCTATTGACATACTGTAAAGATTCTTACGTTTAGAAAGGCAGACTGTAAGAGTTTAACTCTAGCGGAAAATTTTTGTTGTGCTACGGAGCGCTTGGTTTCCCAAAGACATTTTCAATATGGCGTATTAGATAGACAGTCTTGCAAGTCCAGGAACATAAACCTTTATCATAAACTGAACTCTTGTTGTGGTCTATTTCTTTATTTAGGTGGGAAAAAATAAAATAAATAAAAGGTGCTTGATAAACAGAAAACTGTTTAATGTTTTGAAACATTTTCTTACTGGACTCAAGACAGATGTCAAAATTTAATGTAACGCATTCATTAAACGCAGCTGTTAATGTTTTAAAACATTTTCGTTATTGGACTCATAATAAAAGTCAAATGTCTTGTAGCGCATTCATCAAACACACCTGTTGTTTTAAAACATTTTCGTTATTGGACTCATAATAAAAGTCAAATGTCTTGTATCGCATTCATCAAACACAGCTGTTGTTTTGAAACATTTTCGTTATTGGACTCATAATAAAAGTCAAATGTCTTCTATCGCATTCATCAAACACAGCTATTGTTTTGAAACATTTTCGTTAATAGACTCAAGGTAGTCGCAAAATTTGTTGCAGCTCATTCATCAGAAGCAACTGTTAATGTTTAGAAAAGTTTCATTTCTGGACTCAAGGCAAAAGTCAAATGTGTTTTTGCGCATTTATCAAACATCACTGTTAAGTGCACTGCAAGTTCATCGTATACTAGTAATTAAGGTTAGTTATCAACAACAGATCGATTCTCATCGATCAAATTTGCATCAAGGTCGATGTCAAGGTCGGAAGGACTCTACAGTTACTCGCCTTAACGTTTCTAGACATAATGCATTAATTAAAAATGAAACAATTTAACAAGTTAAATATTATATTAAAAGCAATTGCAATAATTTGGATGTCTATTTAGTTTAAATTCATTAAGCTTTCACAATTTACAGACGTAATTAACTATGGAACTATGTTTTAAATGTGGCTTGTTCGTGTATAACATTAACAAGAAAAACGATATGAACATTTTTGTTCTGCATGAAACAGCATGTCTGTTAGGTAAACACACATATAATTTCAACATCCAGTGAATCCCAGCCGATTCTAAAATCATTCAAATACTGACAGAGCTTCACCGAATTCCTAGTGACTCGCAGTGTTCCTACACCACACTCAACCCCGTGCAAAGCTGGTAAATAGGCCCAGGCCAGATGGGAAATGTAGGCCCCCATTTCAAACTGCTCATTAATCATTAATTTTTATAATCAGTGTTAAATACCAGGGACTAAAACCTCTCAAAATAGTACGTCCATACCAACTGGCCCACATGATCCCCTCTGTCATGGCCCACCTAATCCCCTCTGTCCAGGCTCACCTGATCCCCTCTGTCCAGGCCCACCTGATCCCCTCTGTCCTGGCCCACCTGATCCCCTCTGTCCTGGTCCACCTGATCCCATCTGTCCTGACCCACCTGATCCCATCTGTCCTGGCCCACCTGATCCCATCTGTCCTGGCCCACCTGATCCCATCTGTCC
>JAULBS010030926.1:0-10307 GCA_032355785.1 Symmetromphalus regularis
ATTTGTAAAGATAAATGAATTTCCTTTAAGAATTATCTCATCATTATATATAAATACAGATATTTATTGTATTAATTCCTTACTATAAGGATATCAAATTTTTATAAAAATCTGTTAACGAATTCACCCATTTAGAAAATCTTCACTCACTCTCTGACAATGTGCATATGTCTGAGAAGTGGTATATCATCTTACATACGTGATACTATTTCATCTACTTGCATTCCATCTGAGTTTTTATTCTCATATTCCAATAAAATGTCACTATTGCGGTTATTTTCCAAGAACACTGTGTCACCATTACAGACTGATATAAAATCAGCAGAAAAGTGAAAGAAATTTAAAAAAAAAAAAATTCACACAAACCATGCTACATTTCTAACAGGATGTTGTTCCTAGCAGTACCTAAACTGTGCATGCGAATTTGGCAGTAAGTACAAGTTAAAAAGACACAACGGGATTTCCCATTCTGAAGTCTGTATGGTTATTTTTTTTATAGCATGATTTCCCATTCCAAAGTCGGAGCGGGTTAACTAGTTTCAAGCAGTATATCAAGTCACCTGTTGTCATGTCAAGTATGGCTACTTGTCTTGCTTTCTTTTCCTTCTTCTCTCTCTCCGCCTTCTCCTTTGCTTCTTTAGCTCTACGGATACGATCTTGAGTCTCCTTTATTTTCTGGTTTTCTTTCACACATTGCTATAAATAAAAACATTCGATTCTAAATGAAAGAAAAATAAATATAGGATTCTTTAAGCTAAGAATGAAACTTACTTCAAACTGAATTGGACTTATGGCCGATAGATACTGGGATCAAATCTCAGTCGAGGAATGGGTTTTTTAATCACAATACTGGTTTCAACCAAGAGTGTGAGCTCCACAAGAGTCAGTAGATCAATTACTCAAACATAAGTTAAATATATTTAAGTAAAATTTAAAATTCTGAATTTCTTTGTTAAACAATGGTTAAATTTCAAAAAGTTACAGTCATCGGCCTCCAGTTAAGTTAAAAAGCAAACACTAATAAATAATTGGATGTTGTAATGTGATGATGGGAATAACAAACTGATTTCGGTAAAAGACTCCAGTTTCTTTTTATCAATACAACATACATATATTTCTCCTTTTATTTCAACAGTAAACAAAATCATAAATATTTTAATGTTTGCTACAGTTTTGTGACCATAGCTTCTATCTGTTGAAAGTAAAGATTTCTGGTAAATAGTTAATGGCTTGTGAATATTAAAACAGCCAGTTAAAAATACTCACAGATAACCCATCCTTGAACACTTTGATATCTGTAAATAATTCTTCAACTGCATACTTTTTCGGGTCAAATGCGAAATATTTAGCGAGTCCAAGAAACAATGAGTCAAGTTTTTTGTACATCGTGTTTAGAACTTCAAACTGTTGTCTGGCAGTTGATAAGAACTGGTGAAGAATGTTAAGGTATAAACTTATAGTTTATATAAGTAGTACATATAAGCTAAAGTATATATGTGTAATATGTTGTAATTTAAAAAATAGTAAAAATAAAGGAGAGAAAGTCAGCGGCATGTTTTCTTTAAAGGAACAGAAAAACACAGTATGTGGTGTATTCCAATTGACACTTCATGGTCTCTGTAGTGTTCGATGTGTACACATTAATATCCAAGTGAGGTACAAATTATGTTAAAGTTTCAACCAATATAAAATTGCTGTACAAATTATGTTCAAATTTCAACCAATATATAATTGTTTTATAAATTATGTTCAAATTTAAACCAATATATAATTTTTCTACAAATTATGTTCAAATTTCAACCAATATATAATTGTTTTACAAATTATGTTCAAATTTCAACCAATATATAATTGTTTTACAAATTTGTTAAAATTTCAACCAATATATAATTCTTCTACAAATTATGTTCAAATTTCAACCAATACATAATTGTTTTACAAACTGTTAAAATTTCAAATAATATAAATTGTTCTACCAATTATGTTCAAATTCAACCAATATATAATTGTTGTACATATGTTCAAATGTTAACCATTATCTAAATGTACAAATTATGTTTAAATTTTAAACAATATTTAAGTGTTGTAGAAATTATTATGTTCAAATTTCAACCAATATATAACTATTGTACATATTATGTTCAAACTTTAACCAAAATCAAAGTGTTGACAAATTATTATGTTTACACTTCAGTAACATTACGGTTATTCTGCAAGGACTACATATTGTATTTTTAACAAGGATATATTCATGACGTCAGCAAATCTGTCTCGCTCCTCAGTGGGCATCTTGGTGATATTCTTCAAGTCAATCTCTAACTGGCTCAACTGTTTCTCCATCTGTTTCAGATTTTTCTGCAGAATCTCATCCGACACTACAACACAAAATATCAAACAATATTATTATCACACTACAACACAAAATATCAAATAATATTATTATCACACTAAAATACAAAATATCAAACAATATTATCACACTACAACACAAAATATCAAACAATATTATTATCACACTACAACACAAAATATCAAACAATATTATTATCAAACTACAACATAAAATATCAAACAATATTATCAAACTACAACACAAAATATCAAATTACATTAACATCACACCCAACACCACAGCATGTGAATTGGCGACATGTTTCACATGTTAAACATGTGTTGAACATATGTTACGTTAAACATATGTTTGAAAACATGTTTCACATATGTTTCTTCAACATACATTTCACAGAACACATGTTTAATGTACGTTTAACATATATGAGTATTTATGGTGTTTCTTTCCCTAGGAAAATCAAGGTGTTCTTAGCAAATGTTCTTAACAATAACAAAACAGTTGTCTAAAGTATTAGAAAAGTGGCTTCTGTAAGATTTTAGGTGTATTTGATTCAGAAATGTATATTGGATATTTAAAAAATCAAATTAAATATACCTTCCTTATCAACCAAGATAGTGTCCATAGCAACAGAGAAACTTATAAATATCTATAGAAGCCCTTTCCATGTTATTGTGTATGTCATTAACGTATGTTTAACATTTATATGAAAAACACTTTTATCATATGTTTAACATACAGTTTTTTTGAACATACTTTAAACATACGTCGACCTATTTACATGAAAAAAATTACGTTCATGAACGTACTTTAGACATATGTGGCTATTTTTGTTGTGAAGAATACAATATTTTTATTACATGTTACCAGTAAAACACGGCTTCAACATTTCACATAACAGAAAATGCTAAATAGCTACAGGTACTCTTAAAGTGTTAGAAACAAGTGTTATTATATTACTAGTGTGAATTTGAAATCCACGATGGCTACCATTTGTTTAAATAGATATATCTACACTAGGACTCCCATAGGATACCCACCGGCCTCGATGGCACAGTGGTTAAGCTGTCGGTCTTATGGCTGGTAGGTATTGGGATCAAATCTCAGTCAAGGAGTGGGATTTTCAAACCTCGATACCAGTTCCAACCAAGAGTGAGTGTTTCGCAAGGCTCCATGGATAGGTGTAACCCAGTTATACAAATCAGTGGTCCACAACTGGTTTATCAAAGCCTGTCCTGTCTTAGGGAAAGCGGATATAGAAGACCACTTATTATTAATCAGAAAGTGAAGCCTATGTGGTGGTAGCATGTTTCCTCCAATGACCATGTGCCGCATAATAATATATGAATAAACAAAGTGCTGGAGTGTCGTTAAACAACAAATCCTTTCCTTTCCCATAGGATAACCAGTTTTTGTTAATTGTATCTGTACCTGATTTGTAGCACAAAATAAAGCAATGTTGGAACTAAATGTTTTATTTAACGACATCTCTAGAACACATTGATTTGATATTTTATCATCTGTTATTGTACGTCAATCATATAGTCATTCTGACATATGTATTTAGAGGAAACCCGCTTCCACCACGTAGGCTACTCTTTCCGATAAGCAGTAAGGGGTCTTTTATATGCACTGTCCCATAGACAGGACAGCACATACCACATCCTTTGATAAACCAGTTGTGGAAAGGAAAATAGCCCAAACTGTAAACGGGTCCACTGAGAAGGATCAATCCGACGACCGACCGGTTCACAGGCGGACACTCTACCATCTGAGCTACATCCCGACTCCCCACAATGTTGGAACTTATGCAATAATGCAACAAATGAATTGACTGCAGACAATGTAACTAAGGAAACTAGTGAATCTCACCCCTGGCTGCCTTGTCAGCATGAGCCAGCTCATCCATGAAGCCCAGCAGCTCGGGGTACTTGTCCTCTAACGTCTGTGCTAGGAAGTGCAGCATTGTCAGTTTGCCATCCCGCGACTTGGTGTTGCTCAACTGAAATAAATCACATTTAGTTGTAAAATAATACAAATTCACATATCCTTATGTAACAGAAATACTTAGGACTGGATTTTATTAGTCTATCACCTAGGGGTTGAAACGATATACCGGTATATTGCAATACATGCCGAGTGTAATACTGCGATATAGTTTTGTGTATTGCGATATATCTACCTAATGAAGAATTTGTTTTATTTAACGACGCCTCTAGAGCACATTGATTTTTATCTGATCATCGGCTATTAGACGTCAAACATTGGCTACTCCTTAAGATAAGCAGCAAGGGATCTTTTATATGCACCGTCATATCTACTTAATGATTATGTATTTTTAAAAACCTATGACTACGATAGTAACTTATAAATAAAATGACTTAAATACATCAAATTTAAAGTCGTGTTGCTTTTTTGGCCGTTTCGTTGCACCCCTACTATCACCTGCAATTAATGTATGTTATATTTTTATATAGTGCTAATGTCAATGTATTAAAAAAAAAAAAAATTTAAATTAAATTATGATAAAACATGAAGAAGATGATGAAGATATTTAAAACAAATATCAACAGAAAATCTGGCATCTCTAAGACAATGGACAAATGGTGAAAAACTCACTTTACTGAGGAAGCTGATTTCAAAACCGATAGACTGAGCATTCCGTGATCCAGCATTCATGTAGTTGCCCATCAACAGAATCAGCTCAAGAATCTTTTTAAACTTTTTACTTTTCTTCACTTCCTCACACGCCTCAGTCGCCGCCACCAAATCCTGTGAATGTACATGTCAGCCATCGTCTTAGAAAACAAATCAGTCTCTACAAGCTCAGACAAGTACAACCATCACATAAAACATTCAAATACATCTCTGGCATGTGGTTATAGAAGTCATACATGAAAGTAAAACAATGAAAAATAGTTTACAGTTCCAACTGTTAAAATTAACAAACAGAATTAATTGTAGAGAACAGGACGTAAAAATTCCAAATAACTGTTAAATATACTGATTTCTTTGCTTTCTCTTTTCATGAAGAATACTTACCTAGCCCTCGAAATTCAGATTATCTTGTGACAGCAATTTAGTGCAAATAACAACAATGTAAATACCGATAATGATAATAATATAGCAGATCAATTTTGCAACAGCTTTTCGCTATGGTACTGCTGAATGGCGTTGCGAATTTCGAGGGCTGCTTACCCTATCTTAAACACAGATTAGATTAGATATTTGATTAATGACCTCCCAGTAAATTTTAAACATAATGTAATACCCCCACTTCAAAATCAGGTGCTAGAAATTCAAGTGAAATTCTGTATGGGGTCTGGATAAATGCGGTGAAAAGAAATAAAGACCTGCAGATTCAACAAAAGCATGAGCGTTGAAACGATTTATATTACATTACAGACAATGAAAACTGAATACTTTTTGGTATTTCGTCAATATGATATATGGACAAACATAGTGCTATAATAATAGTTATTTATGAGGTGAAAACTGCAAACAACAATTAAATAATGAAATCCAACACTTTTATCTGTAATTTTAAAAAATCACTGATGCTTACTGGTTTAATGTCGGAAACCAACTCAGGAAATCTCATTTTAAATAACATGGAGTTCAGTCGAGGTGTGATTCGTTTGATGGATGACATCTGAAAACATAAATATTGATTAACACATTAATCCATTTAACAAAGTAACAGCTGTATCAGCTAAACAGGTGCTCAGCATTTAAGTGAAAGTTCATAATTTTATTTATCATCTAAATATACAAACATGTGCATAATTAGAGTATTCATACTTATGTAGCAGCACACAGACATGAACAATTGACAGTTTAAAGCCAATCAATCTGTGACGTTCAAACATGATCATTTTAACCAGAAGCCATTTTTAAAAAACCTCAACTTTTCATTAAATAAGGGGAGATAATTTGTGCAAAAACGACTAACTCACCTCATTAAACAATAATGACTTAGCCAAAACCTAATAGTGAAAGAATGTTGCATCTAAAACGAACTGAAAGTACTCAATGTAATGTGCCCAGTGAAATTACACACATATGAAGGCAGGGATGCAGAAATGGAGACTTTTTCACTAAGCCAGCCGGACCAGAACCAACTAAATTTTACTAGCCTGCCAGAATTTCTACTAGTCTGCCAGCCTATAGAAAAATAAATAATGTTTTTAAGAGAGCGTATGATGTTTCATGAGCTTTTATTCTTTCCAGTTTGAATATTGATGTTTCAACAACAAAAGGTTTATCCTTCATTGTTTCTGTTTTGTTTTCTCTGCAATCCCTACACACACGATTTCGAAAGTAGAACCATGCATAGTAGCATCACATTTGATCCAACAACTGACACTCAGCATAGCAACAATAGCTGCTTGGAAACAAAAAGTATTATTTGGCAACTGTGCAGACACGTAAAATAATATATCTGAGAGTCTTTGATTAACAAAACTTCATCGATGTTGTACATGTATTGTGAATTTCATCATCATTCTGAACCCTTTGCTTAAATTATTTCGAATTCTGTATGGCTTATACTGAAAGATTTTTTTTTTTTTACTGTCAATGAGAAAAATACATATTGCCCGTCGGACTGGTAGTTGCATTTTTTAACTCATCCGTCAGAATATTTACTCGCTTTTGGCGAGTGGGTGAGTACTTTCTGGGAAGGTAACTTAATTACACACAGATGAAGGTAACTTAATTACTTACTACTACACAGAATTGTTCGGGCTCTGCAAGGTCATCATACTCATCCTTGAGACTAGCCAGTTTGTTGATCTGTTCGGGTGATGGCATGTATTTTATCAGCTGTTCCAGCAAACCACTTGTCAAGTTTTCCTCATCAAACTCAATAATCCGCCGTTTCATTTCCTTGTAGGGAACTTTTACAGAGCCAAGCAAAATAGCTGAAAGTGATAAGGATGGAAATAAGTTACTATGATTAAATAAACTGCAAACAATATTCACATTAATGCACTTTATTAATCTACACTATAACTTGTTTAGAATGTTTGTTTTTTATTTTGTTTGTTTTGTTTAACAACACCACTAGAGCACATTGATTTATTAATCATCAGCTATTGGATGTCAAACACTGGTAATTTTGACACTTTGTCAAGTGTGAGCCAGCCTCCAGTGTGTTTTGAACCATTGTCATCAGCTTGAGAGTCTGATGTCCTACCACTGGACCATAGAAGCTCACTGTTTAGAGCTTCAAATCTCAGTCGAGGCATGGGATTTTTAATCTCAGTCGAGGCAAGGGATTTTTAATCTCAGTATCGGCTCCAACCCAGAGTGAGTGTTCCGCAGGGCTCAGTGGGTAGTTGTATACCACTTACACCGACCAGTTGTCCACAACTGGTTTAACAAAGGGTTTCGTGTCTTCTACTAACACTAACCTCTGTTCTGGACAGACAGCACAGGAACCTGAGTTGTGTGCCCAGGACCGCGTTCTTCAAATTTAATTGTATGTAAGCATGAATATAAATACAACCAGGTTTTAAGTGATAATTTAATTTATACGACCCACAATCACCAAGTTTTATTTTATTTTTAAATTCACTGAAACATATATTTAATTTATGCAAGCAATGACAACGATTATACTTACCAGAAAAAATTACTAATATCAAATAAAAAATAAACCTGTATGCATTTAGGTTACGGTGTGGACAGCATCTTCCACTTCTTACTCCATTTACATTCAAAACTATGTCTGAATAAGTCTCATGGATACAGGCGATGTACTTTCGGCACATAAAAATATTGATTTAAAGAAATAATCCTTTAGACATATATATTTTGTAATTACCAACACATATTAAAAAATATTAAATGGAACTTACAAAGGTTTTGGCCAGCTTTAGCATCTAACACTCGAAATTCCTTAATTTTTCTCTTCGACTTATTGACAAAGTTGTCATCTGTATTTACTTTAGCTGAAAAAGTACAGGTAAAACATTAACATTAGTAATCACTGTGAAAACACATTATTTTTCTCTCTGCCATAAAGATAAGATTATTGTCAGTATCTTTCTATTAAACATACTTGTAGATACACTCAATTCAATTTTCACTTTAAACCAACTCAAAGTACTTGGTATGCATATATCGAATAAGTTATAATACAACATGATGTTTAGTCTAAAGTTATAAAATGGTAGTATTTGTTGAAATGTATGCAAATAGATGGATTTATACAATTAGATCGATGTTTACATGGATGTTTAGACAGATGTTTACATGGTTGAATGTTTACATGGATGTTTAGACAGATGGATGTTTACATGGATGGATATTTACATAGATGGATGTTTACATGGATGGATATTTACATGGATGTTTAAGCAAATGAATGTTTACATGGATGGATGTTTACATGGATGCTTACACAGATGGATGTTAACATAGCTGGATGTTTATATGATGGAAGTTTACCTAGCTGGATGTTTACATTGATGGAAGTTTACATGGATGTTTACATAAATGGATATTTACATAGATGGATGTTTACATGTTTTATTACAAAATGAGTTTTATACATACGTGCAGCTTTTGTAGCAAAAAGATCTTCAAGTTCTTTAAAAAGATCTTCACTCTCAAACTTTTCCTCTGCGGCATTCACCCACAGTGAGTCCTTGTCGAGTGCTCGCACATTCACCTGGGATCACAATGACAACAGTGGATGTTAAGAGTAATCCAGTCTACTTAGCATGTAAAATAAACTAGACGGTGAAACATGTATCTCACTGTTACAGCAGGTAGAACCACTAAAATTAAACAATACATATAACAGCTTTCTAAGAATATCAATTCTGACATATTAATTTAAGATTTATTAAACATACCTTCGTCCAGTTTAATCTCTTGGTGGCTGTACCAGTAGAATACTTCTTCTTAGCAGTCATTCCAAAAGGAAGAACGTTAGTAGGAGGAGATGGAGCACCTAGGGGACTCATTCCTGGTGGACGAGGAGGTCCCATGCCAGGAGGGGGAGGAGGGCCTGGAGGTGGAGGAGGGCCAGGAGGGGGAGGAGGACCACCACCAGGAGGTGGAGGGGGAGGTGGTGGGATGCCAGATCCCATTGGAGGTGGAGGAGGTGGTGGGGGAGGGATGGCACCACCCACACCAGGTGGTGGAGGGGCTGGGGGAACTCCCCCTCCTGGACCTTTAACTAACGCACTGCTGACAACTTGATGTATTCCATCTTTAATCTGAAAAAAAATAGCCACACAGACAATATTAACATACTATTAGAGAAAGAGTTGATTTTATTGATTACCAATACACACATACCTGCATTATTATTTTATGTATGTGCTCATCCTAAATATGTCACTTCATTTTATTTTAAAATGTTCATGTGACTGTGACATTATCTTGCATGAAAATGTTAGTCCTACATTTTCTATATAATATAAAATATTGAAGGTATCATATTTTTCATTTATGAAAAACTTATTAATTCAACACAACATTAATTATTCAATTTTTATCAATAGAAGCTTATTTCCTTTTAGTTCACTGCACAAACCTCAAAACAAGAACACGATGCAAAGATTTTCCACAACAGTTGATATATCTATGGGATATAACTGTTGACTTACATTTCCCTTGAGTTGTGAGAGCTCTGTCTCATACTGCTGTAGCTTCTCCTCGAGTCCAGTAGTCCGTGCCTCCGACTCCTGCTTGGCCGTCAGTGCCGCCTCCAGCTTTGAGTTCATCTCTACCATACTGACCTCAGAGTCTTCAAACTTAGACTTTTCCGTCAAGTTACCTACAATATCAACCAAACTTTATCATTAATCAGTTCATTAGTGACCTGAGTCTTCAAACTTAATACTTTTCTGTCAAGTTACCTGCATTATCAACCAAACTTTATCATTAATCAGTTCATTAGTGACCTGAGTCTTCAAACTTAATACTTTTCTGTCAAGTTACC